>MU182560.1:162183-186111 GCA_016904865.1 Pissodes strobi | reverse complement strand
TCCTTGGGTATGAAATCCTGGCTGCTATCTGATTTAGGTATGATGCTTGAAAGACTTTTTATCAAATTGCTCAAAAACGACTCATATTGCCAGGATTACATTTTTATGGTTAATTTGCCACTATAGAGGAAAGTAGCCATATATCGGATAGGCGCCTAATATCGCACACTACCTTATTTCCTAATTCTAAGTGGTGCCACCTATCCCCGGGGGCTGGGCGGTAGCTTTTGACATCTATCAAATATCTAGCGGATAGACGAGAGCGTCGTTTCTACTAGACATTTTTCATCGTCTGTGGTTAGTTTCGCCTGCCAACGAGTTTTTATAAGTTATTTGAAATTGTTGTTTTTTGGCGAAAGTATACAGTTATCAGGGACTTTCTGAGTTCCATTATATTAAAAAGGTATGTAGGATCTTGTTGATATATAAATATTTTTCTGAAAAATATCGTTTTTTTGTCAGAATCTTGTTTTATTTTTTAGGTGAAATTTCCTATTACTGCACAGTTATATACCCCAATATCGCATATATCCGATATGGATACCAGTGATAATCATGATGCGTATAACGAAGATGCCGAATGTTTTTATTGTTTAAACCTATATTCTCAAGATACTAAGGGAGAACCATGGATTCGATGCACTATGTGCTCTCGTTGCAGTCACGAGGAGTGTGCCGGGATTGGAAAACATATTTATTTGTGAATTTTATTATGATGCATAAGTCGCAATGTATACTTAATATGTACCATTTTAATAATAAAAGTGTTATATAAATATGGGGTGGCTTTGTTTCCTTTAGATGTTCCTGCTAAATGATAGTGAGATATTTAGAACCCATACTATCCGATATTGGGGTACTATTTTTAAAATTACGTTTTTACACTACTATAGTAATTTTACTTTTTTTCCAAATTTTTTGAAAATTGTGTTATCTAGCACTGGCGAATCAAAGGTGGTAGGTTTTCTACATAAATTTCGTTAAAAGAAACTCTGTTGTAGTTAACCGATTGGATTTTCTAAGTTAAAAGGAAAAAGTATGCGATATTTGGCTACTTTCCTCTATAGACTACAATTCAGGCCAAGTCGCATTGACTTGCAAGCCGTCCTTGGGTATGAAATCCTGGCTGCTAACTGAATTAGATATGCTGCTTGAAAGGACTTTTTATCAAATTACTCAAAGACCACGCATACTGCCAGGATTACGATTTTAGCGTAAATTACCCTTTAAATGCGCTGCAATTCAGGCTAAATCGCAATCATTTACATGCAGTCCTTGGGTGCGAAATTCTCGCTGCCAACTAATTTATACCGAGGTCATTTTCAACTTTAAATACCAGGTTTTTATAATTAATTTTAGTGATAAGTACATAATATTATCACCCAATATTAATCTTGTTGTCTGGCTGCTATCTCTGGCTGCTGTCTTCACGCTGGTAAATTACGTTACTTTCTTTCTTTGATATATTTGTGCAACATACCCAATTACAGTAATAGATCTTTAAATTCTAATCTAAACTATCATTCTAAAGTTTAGGTACATATTTTAAACTGTACTAAAAGTGACTGAGTCTTAACTGATTTCATAATGGCTATTCATTTGATGATTCGGCAGTAAATTATATGATTATAGGAGTCCTCCACATTATGCGAGGATGAGCGCTTCTCTTTTCATTGTCATCATGATAAGGTTAATTAAATACATTAGTACAGTGCCATCAAATTAGCTCGTGCACGTTTTAAACATATTTTCCACGTAAATTGAAATGCAGCCCTAGTAGAGCTGTTTGTTCTCAAGTGTTACGCATACAACAGGTTACAACAATAATATAATTCGTCAATATTTTGTTCTGTCAAGTCACAAAGCAGTATCAAGTTTACTGCATTTTCTTTTTATTCATTATTTCCTTAGCTGTCATTATGGTAATTCGCCAGTTTAGAACTGAGGATAAGGCTGATCGATACCTATGCTTCGAATATTTTTAATGAGAAATAAAAGTGCAATAGCTGCACGTAGGAAATATGGATAGCGGTGGCTGTTGGTAAATCGGTTCGCGGCAGGTAGGAAATAAAAGGGTAGTTTGAAACATCTGTTAATAATATGTAAATTGGTTCGCAAACCCAAAAAGGTCGTTGGTATATTGGTTCCCCTTGACAAATTGAGGGTGTAATATATTATATTGGGGGTGTGAAGAAATTGTACAGATATTGAAGTTTTAGTTTGCATTTTTGTTCTGTGGCTATCACTTGTGTTTAAAGTTGTGTTGTATTTTCGTCATGAATTTCGAAATAATTTCAAATGAGCGAGGAAAAAAGTTAATAGTTATTAATAACTATAAATATAAAAGTCCCTGAAAACTGGTGAGAAGCGATAGACTTGCACAAATAGAAAGTGCAAATCATTTGTCCTTACATTGGGCGAAGATGAGGTGGCGATAATATAACTAACATATACAAGAACATTCCCATGATGCCGTTGTGGGGGAGTTAAACCGTCAAATCGTTAATACTGTCTGCAAACGAAAAGCTGTTGAGGACCTATCCGAAAAACCTGCCAAGATCATTCGCAGAATGCTTCAAGAAAATCTGCCATCCACAATTGTTACATCTGACGTTGCGTGTGTCCGAAGAAACATCTATATTGCTCGTAGAAGCAGTGGTGCAAATTTTTCCTTCAGTAGAAATAATCGGGTGTCGGTTTCACCTTGCCAAATCGTGGTGTAGAAAAATTCAAGAATACGGCCTTACACCCGAATATAGAAACGAACATTCCGAAATTGGTAGATGGCTACGAATGACTTTTGGTCTTACATTTTTAAGTCCTCATGATGTTAGCGACCGATTTGTTTTTGATTTACTTGCGATAGAAGCAACAGACGATAAATGTTCAGAAGTATTCAGATTATTTAATAGATAATATAACACAAGATTCTCTCTTTCCACCTTTCCTTTGGGCTCAGAACTCAGCTGAACTTACACGCATTACTAATGCCTGTGAAACTTTTCACAAACATTTCAATGCGTCTTTTTATAAAACACATCCGAACATTTTTATTTTTTTGAAAAAACGTAAGGAATTTCAAACTGAGAATTATGTAAAATTACAAAGCGTCAATATTACGGCTAAAATACATAATAGTAAAGTCAAGAACCGCCAAAAATGTATAGAAAAAATGCTTGAATCTTATTCAACAAAAGAAATTAGTCGACTACACTTTATTAAATGTGTTTCTTTTCACTGTGCTGTTACCTACTAACGATTGAAATTATGAAAGTTATTATTTTGTATTAGTTGCTATTTTAAATGTAGAACACTATGTTGTTTAATAAACAGATTTATAAAAATCAAACCGTGCTTTATTAGATAAATCTCGGGAACCAATTTACACGTAAATGACAGGTTAACTAAAAATGTTGGGAACCAATTTACACATAAATATCAAGTCAACCAAAAATATTGGGAACCAATTTACAAATAATTTTTGACCCTTCTTAGTTTGGGAACCAATTTACATGTACCCGTAGCGGTGGTATCGTGCATTGGGGCCCGAACATCCCAGATCTCACCATTGTGGACTACTTCTTTTGGGGTCATATAAAAGAGAAAGTTCACAAATTCCCATGTGCCAACTCTTAAAAACTGAAACACAGAATTTCAAATGCTATTCAAGAGATAAAAGAAAGACCAGAAACTCTAATGTTAATTCAAACTTACCCCAATTAACCCAAACTAACCCAATAAAAGTTTGTGAGAAAAGTCTGCAAAGAAATAGCGGCCAAATTGAGCAATTTTTATAGTTATTACAATAATTCGAAAACGGCTGACAATAGACATACAGTGTGTTATATCAATATTTTTAAAGATTTTCATTAAATCTGAAAATGCAATAATATACATGCTGCTCCATTACAAAAATAAAGTACGCATCAATTGAAACTTTACACCTAAAAAAGCACCAACTTTTAAATGCTGCAATTCAGCCAAATACAGCTTAATTTGGACTTTTTGCACCATTCCTAAAAGGGCGATCCTTTAGCTATAAACTGTTTGAAAAATTAAGTTGAAATATTACACGCTGTCAGTTATACAGGGTGTTGAAATTAGGGTTCCCAACTTAAGCATCGGCCATTCCAGGACCATTGCTTTACCGTGACGGCTCGTTCCAGGAAAAAGGCCGCCACTGGCGCTGCCGGAGGCTGAAAAATTTGGGGGTGCCACGCCCAACTTTTACTCAAAAGTCCATAAAATCGTTTAAAAAACAAGGATTCGGGGCCCTCGCTTGAACGGCAATTGTTGCGCACTTAAAGGAAGACTAAGTAGGTACTTATCGATTCTAAAAGAGTAAACCATTGAGACAGTTTATTGTAACTACAAATCGATAAAATTCGAAAACAATTCATGAGAAGTTCAAAAACGTTCCAAAAGATATCTAAGTTTGATGGTAAAAAAGATGACAGTATATAAAACACTATATAATATTACGTAGACTTACAGTTTATACAGCTTAATAGCAGGATAAGCTTCAACGAAACAAAAATAAATTCACCGCTCGGCTCCCCATAAAGCGATCGACTAGAGTAAACCGTAATTAGCGCAACTATTACAAATTATTACTAAATTAAGATAAAAAGTGTGGATCAGAATAGCGCACGGATGGGCCCCTTACTTTGCGTGATTTTACGAACATTCCCGTTCTACTTGCATGATGGAAATACATTTAACTAGCGCGCCGAACACCAGCGCACGGCAGATTTAGACTATAATAGCATTTTTAAGATTTTGGAGCTAAAACACCTTCCACGATACTCGCAGCTTTTGTTCTTCCACACGAGATCTTGGGCAAAATTTTTGAATCAGTGATTAACTTGGGTAGCAGCATATTATGGCAATAATGAGCCTGCTTATTTAATGTCTAACTGAACGGTATGTGCTCACCATTTCAATAAGAACAACTTTTATAAAAAGTGTACTCAATGACTTACTTGATTTTAAATCACGTATGTTGTTCTTATGTTTTTGACTATTGCAATGATTTCCAACAGCTATTTTTCCCTCAAATTTTACCGTAAAACGGACATTACATAACTTGAACATTCCATGTTCACCGTCTACCTTTTTGATATGTTCAAAAAGACCTTCCCATGCTAAAAGGAAGGTGCTTAATTTTCATTTTTTGAGGGGAATGAGGAACTTCATTTTCTTCCATTTTACGTATTATCAAAAATTCATTCGAATAATCGAATGGACCGCTCCACAAAGTGTATAACGTTTAGGAAATCTAGTGGGTTTAAGAATAATAATATAATCAATAACGCAACAAAAAAAATAAAACAAGAAAAATTTGAACTTAGCTTTTAACGTTAAATATGGAGACTTTATGAACATTCACCAAATTTCGAAGCAATAATGGATTAATCGTTAAAAAAATAAAACAAAATGTTGAGTTTTAACACCTTTGGCTTTAAAAAAAAACAATGGATCATTTTTTAATCAAGAAATTAACGTGATTGGAAAGCATCAGCAAATTTATTAATATAACCTAAGTGCCTAAAAATGTTTTGCACGCGGAAAATTAAAAATGATTTTTGCATTCATTATTTTTTCACCACCCTATATAATTGACAAAATATTTTTTCACGTTTTTAATTTGACGAAATTTTGACGATTCAAGGTTTGCCAATTTTTAGGTGTATCGGTTTATCGAGTTTTTTTGAAATAGAAATACCATAACCTCAAAATTGCAAAAACGGTTTTACGGGCCACTCTTGTAATTTAAACAAGAATTTCCATTTACAAAATTTTCCGACAACTCCCATAACAAGCTTGATGAAATCCGATTTACAACAAAAAATTTTTGACGCCCTGTATAAATAACGCTGCGCAATATTTTAATAATGTTTTGGTGACAGATTAGCACTGCGCTCTAATAACTGTTAACCCTAATAAGCCATTTAGAGTCATATGTGCATTGCCAGGCTAGAAAACACGAAAACGCCATAAAATTCACACATTTGAAAAATTGACGATTTCTCCGCCGGTATATAAGGTAACATCAAATTTGTAAAGACGTCCCGAGATACAGGCCCAATACTTCAGAAAGTATAGTAATATCCAAAATTACCTTCCTCTTCGGGTAGAAATTCTTGGTCAAAAATGAGGGTTTTTGCGCTCACAATTTCAACACCCTGTACAATTGACAGAGTGATTTTCACTTCATTCTACAAGCAGTTTATAGCTAAAGAATTGCCCTTTTAGGAATGGTGCAAAAAGACCAAATTAAACTATATTTGGCTGAGTTGTAGCGTTTCGAAGTAGGTGTTTTTTTAAGGTGTATCGTTTCAATTGATGCGTACTTTAGTAAGTTTGGTGCATAACTTTTTTAAAATCCGGTATATGATAATTCGACATATGACAATAAAAACTTGGCAGGTAGTCCTACAATGTTTCTTTGATTCATTTCGGAAAAATAGAAAATAACTAAGTTAGACCCATTTAATACATGGACAACCTAATTTGATGGCACTGTACAGGGTGTACCAAATTCGAGCCTCATCATTGGGATCTCGGGAACTAGAAAAGATACGAGGTCGGTTAAATGGAGGCAAAGTTGCGCAGTTTGATGCTAATCAAAATGCCACCTTGCAAGTTTAAAAATTCCGAACTCTTCCGAAGATTTTTGGAAAAAACCGAATATTCGCGATTTTATTTTTATTTTTTTGTGACTCTATTTGAATAGATATAACAAAATAAATTTCACATTTTCATTGCTACTTTTTCTATTCTACAAGATGGTGTTATTAGATTTTCAAAGCGACGTTTCGTCTTCGAGCTGCCATCATCATGTTTGTTTTTTTAAATACGGCCCTGGATTTTTTAATACGGATTTTAAGAGCTACTAAGGTCCGAAAACCAATGACGTATCGCACTTATTCGAAAAATTCATATTAGTGACATTTTCCATAAGAACTCATGTGTTAGAGAGAGACGGAAAATAGATTTTTGGTAAGATCTTACCAGGAAATCATTAAAATGATTTTTTCGAAAGAGTGCGATACAATGAGGATGTGAAATTTATTATTTGTTCCAAATCTAATTCCACACAACTATTTACTTGAGTAAATTGCTAAAAATATAGCCTAATATAGAGCTTATGGTTTGAGGCTTGACACTTTAATAATTATATTATTTATTAACCACTTTTTATGTTAGTTTTTAAGCTTTCTTTACGCAAATCGTTAATGCGTAAAAAAAGGTTTTGATTTTTAATCCTATTAAAAATATATTTTCTGTCTCTCTCTAACACATGAGTTCTTATGGAAAATGTCACTGATATGAATTTTTCGAATAAGTGCGATATATCATTGGTTTTGGGACCTTAGTAGCTCTTAAAATCCGTAATAAAAAATCCAGGGCCGTGTTTGAAAAAACAAAGTTGATAATGGCAGCTCAAAGACGAAACGTCGGCTTGAAAATCTGATAACACCATCTTGAAGAACAGAAAAAGTAGCAATGAAAGTGTGAAATTTATTTTGTTATATCTATTCAAATAGAGTCATAAAAAAATAAAAATGAAATCGCGAATATTCGGTTTTTTCCAAAAATCTTCGGAAGTATTCGGAATTTTTAAACTTGTAAGGTGGCATTTTGATCAGCATCAAACTGCGCAACTTTGCCTCCATTTAACCGACCTCGTATCTCTTCTAGTTTCCGAGATCCCAATGATGAGGCTCGAATTTGGGACACCCTGTACAGTACAGGGTGGCTCGAATTCGTTTCTATGTATGGGAAACTCGAGAACCGTAAGAGATACAGTGTCGGTCAAATTATGGCAAAATTGCGCATTTAGATGCCTAAGAATATGCCGCTTAGAAAGTTTTAAAATTCCGCGTATTTCCGGAGATATCCGGAAAAAACCGAAATTTTGAAAAATCGTTTTATTTATTTGCTGGGATTATTTAAAAACGGATTTCAAATTGAATTACACTTTTGCATTGCCACTTTTTCCGCTCTATCCAATGACGGTATCCAGTATGAAGCCCGACGTTTCGTCTTCAAGGGATCATCAACTTTCTTTTTTTAAATACGAAATTTACTTTTTTATCGTTTTTCAGATGGTATTGGCGTTATTAATATGATTATGTGTTTTTATTTTTTTTTTTTTATTTTAATTATATTTTTTAATTATATATTTGGCTTTGGCGTAATTTTAAATAATTTAAGGTAGGTACTTTTGAAATTTTTATATTCTATAAAAATATTTTATTTTGTTTTGGAAAATTGGACCGTATTAAAAATAAAAAATAGCTAAATTATTTCTTACGAGAATATGGCCATGAACTATTACTCAAACAAGTTGCTTACTGGAAAGATAAAATATTTCAAATTTTAACCAATCAAAAGTTTATTTAATAGAGAACATCAAAAACACCTATTGGAATTTTGTATGGTTATAAATTGTTGATGTTCTCTATTAAATAAATTTTTTGATTGGTTAAAAGTTGAGAATATTTTATCTTTCCAGTAAGCAACTTGTTTGAGTTGACCATATTCTCGCAGAAAATAATTTTACTATTTTTTATTTTTAATACGCTCCAATTTTCCACTTAATACACAAAACAAAATAAAATATTTTTATAGAATATAAAAATTTCAAAAGTACCTACCTTAAATTATTTAAAATTACGCCAAAGCAAAATATATAATTAAAAAAATAATAATAAAAATTAAAAAAAAAATAGAAAAAAAATAAAAACACATAATCATATTAATAACGCCAATACCATCTGAAAAACGATAAAAAAAATTTAAGTTCGTATTTAAAAAAAGAAAGTTGATGATGATCCCTTGAAGACGAAGCGTCGGATTTCAAACTGGATACCATCATTGGATAGAGCGGAAAAAGTGGCAATGCAAAAGTGTAATTCAATTTGAAATCCGTTTTTAAATAAGCCGAGGAAAAAAATAAAACCATTTTTCAAAATATCGGTTTTTTTCGGATATCTCCGTAAATACTCGGAATTTTAAAACTTTCTAAATGGTATACTGTTAGGCACCTAAATGCGCAATTTTGCCTTAATTTGACCGACACTGTATCTCTTACGGTTTTCGAGTTCCCCATACATAGACACGAATTCGAGCCACCCTGTGCAAGGTGACCCGAATTCGAGTCTCTATATGGGAAACTCGAAAAGCGCAAGAAATACAGTGTCGGTTAAATTGAGGCAAAATTGCGGATTTTGGTGCCTAACAATATGCAATATAGAAAGTTTTAAAATTCCGAGTATTTCAGGAGAAATTGAAGAAAATATTGAAAAATCATTTAATTTTTTCTTGGGCTTATTTAAAAACGGATTTCAAATTGGATTGCACATTTGTGTTGCCACTTTTTCCACTCTATCCAATGGTGGTATCCAGTTTGGAATCCGACAATTCGTCTTCAAGGGGTCATCATCAACTTCCTTTTTTTAAATACGAAATTTATTTTTTTATCATTTTTCAGATTATATTGGCGTTATTAAAATGAATTTGTGTATTTATTTTTTTTTTTTTAGAAATTAGGTATTTTGCTTTAGCGTAATTTCTATGAAAATATTTTATTTTGTTTTTGTGTTAAGTGGAAAATTAAATCCATAATTTTTAATAAAAATAAAATATAGTAAAATTAATCGAGGGATAACACCTCGCTAAAAACCTGGGTTCAGCTGGCCCGGCTGATAGTACCCAGTGAGGGCTCCCTGTTCGGGATTACGAACGAATTCCACAACGGCGGTGATGGTGGAGAAGAAATAATTTAAAACAGCTGATCTGGCCGATGTGGCCGCCCTGCTTTTAGCGACAAAGTTTAAAAGCAAAATGGCACAGGGCAGCAGCTGTACCATTACTGGAAAGAAGCTATTGAGGAATTACTTATCTAAAGGTTCGGCACCAGATAACCACAAGTTACAGTCACATAATGATTGGACCGGTTGTGACACTGCGATAGTTGAAAGTCCAATAGGAACGGCCCCAAGTCCCAGGCGTTCCTTAGATAGAACAGGGGTGCGAAGAATCTCCGGGTGAAAAACAAATATTGATAATTCTTTTAGAATTGGTACCTGGAACGTCTGTACTATGTACCAAGCAGGAAAAGTACACAATGTTGTCCAAGAGATGACAAGACTTGAAATGCAGGTATTGGGAATAAGTGAAATGAGATGGCGAAGAAATGGCAAACGTCAAATTCAGGACCACACAATATATTACTCTGGTAGCGACACCGGTCAACATGAGAGCGGTGTTGGAATTATGATCAGTAAAACTATTAGTAAACTTGTTACAAACTTTATTCCCGTGTCAGAAAGAATAATGGTCATCCAAATTGAATCTACACCTGTACCTCTCAATATTGTCCAAATATATGCGCCGACCGCTGAAAAGACTGACCAAGAAATAGAATTTTTTTACGATTTCCTTGCAAATACAGTGAGACAATTACCAGGACATAATGTAAATATCGTTATGGGAGATTTCAATGCTAAGATTGGGAAAGGAAAAGGTGGAGAATGTGTAGGACCATATGGACTGTGTGAGAAAAATGAGAGAGGAGACCGTCTGAGTGGTCTAAGCAGTCAAATTGATTGCATTCTTGTCAATAAAAGATTTAGAAACAGCTTCACGTCAGTAAAGACCTATCCTGGAGCAGATTCTCTTCAGACCATAATCCGGTAGTTACATCTCTCAGAATGAAGCTTAAACAGATTAAAAAGAAAAGAATGGCCTCCAAATGCTGGGAAATAAAGAGACTTAAGGAAGTACCAACCAGAAAACAAGTGAAAACAGAAATTCAGAACACCTTTAAAAATATTTCAAAGAAATGTAAGGAAGAAGATCTTGGGACGATGCAATGCGAGATTGATCGAGTCGGCGAGAGTTATCTTAGACCAGCTACCAAAAAGAAGCTCTGGATGACTGACGAAATCCCACGGCTCGGCTGTTGGAAACTAGGCGATCTTATAAAAATAAAGATATTCCATACTACAAACGTACACAACAACAGATCAATAGGGAAATAAGAAAGGCTAAAGAAAGACATCTTGAGGAAAAATGTGTGGAGATAAAAAATAATTCTGGAAAGTAGGTACGACCACTTTAACATGCATAAGAAAGTCAAAGAAGCTGCAGGCCTTTTTAAAACACAAACGAGTGGCAGTTTAACCGGTAAAAATGGCAAAATTATAATAGATAAGAAGGTCAAAATAGGCACCTGGAAAAACTATGTTGCAGAACTCTTTAACGACGACAGAGGTGGATGTCCTTATTTTTCTTGTGAATCTGGCTATATTACAGATGAAAGACGGTAAGGCTGCTGGTCCAGATGATTTCCCCTCAGAGTTTCTGAAATTATTTGATGATGACGGTTTAAAATGGCTGACAACAATCTTTAACTCCATATGTAACTCCGGAAAAATAGCTCAAGACCGGCTTAGGTCTACGTTTATAACTATTCCCAAAAAAATCAAACGCAAAACAATGCAACGACTACTGCACCATAAGTCGCATGAGCCATTTATTGAAACTGTTCTTAAAATTTCTGCAACAGCGAATATACAAAAATTGCGAACAACACATCGGACGAACCCAATTTGGATTCAGAAATGCAGTGCGGACAGGGAGGCTTTGTTCTGTATCCAAGTACTCTTTCAGAGATGCAGAGATGTCAACTGCGACATCTATGTTTGCTATATTGATTACCAAAAAGCATTTGACAAAGTCCAACACGACAAACTAATTGAAGTGTGGAGGAGGATTGGTCTGGAAAACAAAGACTTAACAAAGAATGGTGGCAGTTTGGTTCCAGTATAGGTTTGCTATAAAGCAAACCTATACTGGAACCAAACTGCCACCATTCGCATTGAAGGTGAAGAATCTGAAGATATTAAAATACAAAGATGGGTAAGACAGGGGTGTGTGTTGTCTCCTCTGCTGTTTAACCTATACTCCGGAGAAATATTAAAGAAGCTCTGGAAGATCTAAATTGAAGCATATTAATGAACGGAGAATTTCTAAATAATATCAGACATACCGACGACACGGTAGTATTCTCCAACAGTATTCAAGGACTACAAGAGATAATGTCAAGAGTTACAACCACTAGTCAACAGTTCGGACTAAGTCTAAATACAAATAAAACGAAATACATGGTCATCAGTAAAAATCCAACACCAACAGGACAACTACTGGTAGATAGTAAAGCAATAGAGAGGGTTAACAAATATAAATATCTTGGCACTACAACGAATGAACAGTGGGATCACTCAGTTGAGATTAAAGTTTGCATTAAAAAAGCCAGAGTACAGTCCGTAAAGATGGCTAATCTTCTAAAAAGCCATGGCCTTAAGTTATCTACTAAGATAAGACTTCTCCGCTGCTATGTATTATCGGTGCTGCTCTATGGGGTGGAATCCTGGACCCTCACAAAGGCTAGCAGTAAAAAAACTGGAGGCGTTCGAAATGTGGCTGTATCGACGCATACTAAGGATTTCTTGGTCAGAATATATAACAAAAAGGAGTGTCTTGGAAAAATTGGGTAAAGATGTGGAGATTCTCAAAACTAACAAGAAGCGAAAGCTGGAGTATTTCGGGCACGTTATGAGAAATAGAGAAAGATATGAACTTTTGCAACTGATAATCTAGGGGAAGGTGTTCGGTAAAAGAGGACCGGGAAAAAGAAGAATATCGAGGCTGAAGAATTTAAGATCTTGGTTCAATATGTTAACAACTGGACTTTTTCGAGCCGCTGTAAACAAAGTTCAGATAGCCCTGATGACCGCCAATATCCGATGGTGGATAGGTACTGAAAGAAGAAGTAAAATTAAATAAACAGATTCATTTATTTTTTACCCCGAAGCAAAATAAATAATTAGAAAAAAAAATTAAAAAAAAACATTTAAAAAAATTAAAAATATATATTCATATTTATAACACCTATATCATCTGAAAAACAATACAAAAATTAAAGATCGGGTTTCAAAAAACAAAGTTAAAGACGATCCCTTGAAGTTGAAACGTCGGATTCCAAACTGAATATCACCATTGGATAGAGCAGAGAAAGCGGCAATGCAAAAGTGCAACTCAATTTAAAATCCATTCTTGAATAAGATCAGGAAAAAAATAGCACGATTTTTCAATATTTCGGTTTTTTTTTTCAGGTTACTCCGAAAATACTCGGAATTTTAAAACTTGTTAAACGGCATATTGTCAGGCACCTAAATGGGCAATTTTATCCTAATTTGACCCACACCCACACTGTATCTCACGGTTCCCGAGTTCCCCAAATATAGACTCGAATTCGAGCCACCCTGTGCAATACTGTGCATGCATGCTTGAATATTATTAAAAAATAATAATTTTTAGGAACTTTTTGCTCAGTACAGAGAAGAAGTAGGCGTACTTTTTGCGACAATCCCAAACTTTACAGATTTTTATTCAGAAAAAATCAATAAAGGTGTTGAATGTATAAGACTGTTAAATGAAATAATAGGTAAGTTGGTATAGAGTACACACAAATATTTCATACTTTTGCATTATTTTATATTCATTGCAGCTGATTTCGATGAACTCTTAGATGAAGGTAGATTTAGTTCCATAGAGAAAATAAAGACTGTTAGTGCCACTGCTACTTATATGGCAGCTTCAGGACTGAATCCAACCCATAAGGTAATAAAGAGCTCCACATATAAAGGAACAAAAATGTCTTATTTTGAAGTCTCTCCATTTGGACAAATTAAATCCGATTGATACATTTTTTCGGTGTTGGAAAGGATCATTAAGTAAGAGAGAAATGGTAATTTTTATTCCGGCGGCAATTATGCAGAGGTTTGAATGAAACACGGCAAATTTAACCATGTTCATTTTAAATTGCCAGCTCATGCATTCCATGAATTTTAATTTTTGACACCATTGTCTGGATCGCTCAGCTATTAATTCTAAAATTTTTTGGAATTTCCGTTGCCCATATGAGCCAATTCGATTTTTGCAAATTACTGCATTTTTCTACTTTAACTCAACTCTATACAGTTGTCAGTTGTCTGCCATAGCATTAAGCATTTTTTGGATTTTTTTCTATAGTATATTTATGCAAGACCATTAACACAATAAAGCAAAGATGAACCAGACATTAAGTTTTAATGATGTTATACGGGGGATTTGGTAGGTACTAAATAAAGTGAAGCGAGGTAGAAAAATGCAAAAATTTACAAATATGGCATTATCTCCTAAGGGCAATGAGATAAGTTCAACATTTTAAAACATCTAGAGCTAAGAAGTTAGTGCTCCAGAAGATAAGATGCTTTTATCTTATAAAAGATCTAACTGCGTCATTAACGGTGAAAAAACAAAGCACCAACATTAAGTCCGAGGAAGACTAGTAATATTTTTAACAGTTTATTCTTGCAGGAATTCTATTTTGTTATGATGTTCTATTTACTTATTGTACTTCTACTTATAGGATTCCGACAAAAACACGGACAGTGTTGAGCACCTTTGCGCATTGATAGATTATGCTATGAGTATGAAAGAAAAACTGGATGACATCAACAAAGATTCCTTCAATAATTTTGGTCTACGAGTAGGTGTCTCATGTGGTCCGCTTGTATGCGGCGTGATCGGCGCCAGAAAGCCGGTTTTTGATATATGGGGGGACACGGTTAACTTAGCTTCAAGAATGGATTCTACTGGTCTTATTGGATCTATACAAGTTCCAAAAGAGACAGCACAGGTAAATAACCATAGTAGTATTAGTAGTAGTTGTCATAAGATTAGGGAGATACAGAATATCAGCTAGATCAACAAAATAATTCATTCAGTCATCTCTCAAGAAACATTTTATGACTTATCGTGATCTAAAGGGAGAAGATTGTAAGAGCTTATTTAAAAATGCCATTTTAAAACTATTTTAAGAGCTTTTACAAGATTAAGAAAAGTTTATTTTAATAAGCCCACACTTACTTTCAATCTTCGTTTAGATCTAGATGAAACCAAGCATATTTGTTGGGGTGTGAGACTGAATCAGTTATTTTGGTCTATCCGCGACAATCATTTTTAAATTACCGATAAAAACCCTCTCATTAAAAATTCAGGCCCTCTTAATGCCCCTCATAAAACTTTTATAAAGCTAATGTAATCTGAAACCCAAATAAATTTATTACTTGGCTTTATGGCAAACATTAAAACTTTCTTTTTATATATTTACTTTATAGTATATTGGCATTTACACAATATGAGAGTTGTAATAGTACTAAATGCTATCTTAAAGGACCTTCCATCTGTTTTTGAATATTATTAAATTTAAGAATATTTCCAGCAGCATGTTTGTATATCTCTTGACGGCAGATTAATTCTTAACAAATCACAATCAAAATTGTTGTGTATAATTAAATATTCTTTAGTACTAAAATATTATAAACAACCACGTAAAGTTGCTTTTTGCCATTATGATTAAATACTTGATTTGAAATTAATTTAGACAATTCGGAAATGTAACAGTAATGAAAATTTCCGTTATAATCACCAATTAATAACAAATTTACATGAATTTCTTTCTTAATTTTGATATATTATTTGATATTCGAATTTTGAAATGTTTTCTTTTAAATTAGGTAATTGAAAAGTTTATACCTGTTACATCTAAAAGCGTGGTGAAATGTGGGTGAGGTATAACTTCACAGTCCAATCCAGTAGGAGGATGAATTGCTGCAGCAACAGCCTAAGCAAAACAAAATTCATCATCATTCTGAGGATTGACTACTGCATGCCTCATTATGATTTCCTGAGGTAGTGGCATGTAGGAGGAAGCGCGTAAGGGGTTGTATATGTTGAAGTTCAATTCCAAGTCCATTATTTTTATTAGAATCCATCATAAAAAAATATCTGAAAATTTTTAAAATTCTGAAAAAACAATTTTAGAATATATTGAAGAAAAAGTAACTAATTTGCCTGAATCACGTTCTGCTAATTAATCCGATTTTCATTCTATTATTGCATTCATTTCGCCTAATAGAAATGATAAATTTGAGCTGCTACAAACCTGAATATACGATGGGTTGAAAAACTTCTCAACGTAGATATCTTTAGTAGGATTAAAATGCAATCCGAATTCAGTTTAATTGCTGTGAGTCTTTCAAGTTTGGCTTCTATTAAACGAACAATTTTATCCAAAATGCTATAAAAAAAGTGTTAATATCTTAAAAGAAATTCTGTATATCATTCGTTTTTTGACAGCAGATTGGATTACTTCAACACCATCTTGACGTCTGATGATTGCATTATCTTTGTGAGTATTTGTTCGAACGTGACTTGGCCACATATTTCTTCCAACTAATTTTTGAAACTCTTTACAATATCTGAGATTATCTAAAATAAAAACCAAGTACAAGTTTTACAAGTGTTTAAAAACTTTAGGCATAAAGTAATAAACATTAAAACGAAGTAATAAATCTAAAAGAAAATAATTAAAAATGTAATTGGAAATATGAAGAAATATTACCATTGATAGGAATGGATGACTTTATTTCTAACTTCTTGACACAAACTTTCTAATATGGCGAATTAAATTTTCCCTACAAGTAAAATTTCGCCTACAGATCTCATTTTGGAACTCGTAATAATATTGTCTCTTCTTGTGAAACTACTTTTATATTCGGTATGGAAATGATGAAAATTATTAAAATTCGTTGATATAAATGAAAGGAATTTTGGAAAGTGATAGATAGTTAATGGATGGAAATTACCAACTCACCAAAAAAAATTTCAATCCACTTCTACTTATCTTCTTTCTTAATATATTTGAAAGAATCTAAAGAATAGCATAGGCATTTTAATATAAATTTCTTGTTACTGTGAAGGATTTTTCTTTTATTTTAAAACTGCTATATTTTTTGTATTTCTCTTGTCTAGTTCGTTTGTTGAGTCTGCGTTTCATTTGTTTGTTAAATTGTTCTGTTGGCGTTTCTTTGCAATGATCAAAATTTTGAATGGAAGAAGAAGTAAGGGACAAATAATTCAGATCAGTCGATGAAATGTCGCTTAACTGATCATTTCTTTAAATGTAATTTTGAACAGGAATTGAGCCATTACTATTGTCAAAATTATTATAATTTTTAAAGTTATTTAATACAATTTTCGTTAGTGACGGGGTACAAGCTTGAAGCTGTTTTTTTTTTTGCTCGCAAGAAATTACATAATCGCCAACGTCAAAGCGAGTATGACTATCTAGCCCGCAGGAAACTATTAAATTACTATCGGTAGAAGAATCATTCGTTGGATTAGGCAAAATATCGAAAAAAAATACTTTGTTTTGCATTTTAATGCGGGACTTTCCTGCCTAAAAGATCTGGAGAAAGGTTGAACCTTGGGCGACAGGAATTTAGTCCAGCTCAATTCAGCAAAAACCCAAGCAGCCACGGTTACCAAGAAAGCCAATATGGCGGGCCCTGACATCATAATGGCAGGATCGACTATTATTCCTGCATTCTCGTCAATTAGACTTCTGGGTGTCTCGGTCGGTTAACAGCAATATATCCTAGCATGACCACGTTGCTAACATCGTAAAATTATTGGAAAATAGAGCCGCTTCGGCTCTGGCTCCGGGGTGTAAACAGCACAGGTGCTAGTTTAGTGACCCTAACGAAGCTAAAAAACCTAAAAAACTGAAAACCGGTCCACGTTTCGAGGAACAAATCTGCCTCCGTTGCCAAGAACGAACGAATCTAAAAATGAAAGTGGTTGGTAAATGCAAATAATAGTAAAAAGCTGGTGCAATTTGTCAAGGTTTGAATTGACTTTGACAAGATGACGTTAATAATGTCATATTGTTTAATAACTATTTACTGCTATTTTAGGTTAGTGTGAAATCGAGGTGTTATTAGGTAAATAATTGATTGGTTTTTGAGGTGTTGTGTATATATATATATATATATCTGTGGCTTGGTGCAAGAAGGGCCAATGTCAAAAATTACTGTTTTGAGATAGAGAGCTTTGAAATTCTTTTATATATTTGAGGTCGAGAAATATACATCTGTAGAGCATCCTGAAAAATCTTGAACAACTCTAAGGCTTTTTTTTATAGTATACGCATAATTTAAGAAAAAAAATTGTAAAACTCAAACTTTGTAGGAAAAAAAAATTACATTGGCCCTTGGAAATTTAAGTAAATATTGACTTTGGCCCTTTTGCAACAAAACACAGGATATTGGCCCTTGGAAATTGGGGCAAGTATTGACTTTAGTCTTTCAAAAGAAAGAAAAACAGTTATATAAATATTTCATTTTGGAACGAAAAAAAGCAATAAGTACTAAAAAGGTTTGATTTAACTCATAACACTTATCCCGAAAACTTAATTTTCATCTGCGTCTTCTTCAAAGGGCAGTATATCTCCCATATTTTGTGCAGAAGTGAAACGTTTAAAAACTGTTGATAATAGATTTGACTTCCATTGCTTATAAAGGGCAAAAGAGACTTTAAATCTTCTAATTTCTCCTTGGAAATAGAAAGAAGATTTTGATTTAAGGGGCTTAGAGCGTAATAATGCTTTTTTACACAGCGTGTTTTTATATTAAATGTTTTGAATTCCTCAGTGATACTGAAGCTTTCCTTGTATAAAATGCCACCTTCTTGATTTTTTGTGCTATACTGAAGCCATTTAAGTTTCAGCCATTGAACTGCATCTCCATATTAATTTTTCTTCCTATGGACATACTGCTTATTTAGTAACGACTGAAAAAAATCATCCACTACAACATGTACAGGCACTAATATAATATTAAGTATGTAATAATAATTTAATAAAATACGCCAGAAAATGAGGACACATCCAAACACCACAAAATGTGCAATATTATTAAAATAAATAGGCAAAAACTTCGTTCTGTTTAAACGTAGAACGTCATCAGAAATAAGTTTATCTTTGTCGTGAAGCATGAGAAAAAGAATGATGCAAATGTTTAAACCAAATGCGACTGTGCTACGTCCTTATACTCGTAAACGGCCAATGTCGGTCTAAATGTCGAGGCAGCGTCAGCGGCTATAAGGCCGGGCCAATGTCTGACATTGGCCATTTTAACTAGCGCAATGGAAGAATATCGATTATCGACATTGGTCCTACTGTTCCTGTTAAATCGTTAAATTTGACATTGGCCATTTTACAGTATGTAGGAATGCTTAACCAAAGTATAATGTGACATAGAACTGGAAATTTTTAAAAAGTGACATTGGCCCTTTTTGCACCAAGCCACAGATATATATATATATATATATATGAATAGAAATTGGTGTAAATGCAGTGCTTTTTATTAAAAGATGTAGTTAATTTTTAAGTGTCCCTTATCAACTTCAGTTTATAACAAAGGTAACCAGGTGCTATTAAAACTAACAGAAGAATTGCTGAAATGGTATCAATTGAAGAAGCAACAAAGAACTTACCAGAAGAACATCAAGACGAATTTAGAATTAGAACCAAAATCACACTAGAAAAACCATTAAAATTAAACATAACAACATACACAGAACAAAAAGCATTACAATAATTGTAAAGAGATGACACATTAAAATTCGTTCAGACGATAAAGGCAATCCAACCATAATAATGGATTGGATTACTTACGATGAAAAGGTAATATCTCTTTTAATTGACGGTAATACTAAATAAAGATCCAACAGAACCTATCGAGAGACAGATATACAATATATTAAAAAACACAAATTTAACCGAATGATATTGAAAGATTCAAACTGACACCACACAAGAGCAAAACACCTCATTTTTATGGCGTACCGAAAATACATAAAATATAGACCTCTACGTCCAATAGAAAGCTGTGTAAATTCACAATTTTTTTTAGAAAAACTGTTACAAATTAATTTAAATCTTAACGACACCCTAGTGAGTTTGGATGTTGTTAGTCTTTTCACAAACGTACCTGTTGATAAACCTTTAAATATTTTAAGAGACAAATTGGAAAATGATAACTAAGTGCACGTACAAAACTTAATATTGGCACCATACTCGAACAATGGTATGTCTATCAACAAAACAATGGTATGTCTATGGGTTCGCCTCTATCACCTTTATTAAGTAAAATTTGTATGGAAAATTTTGAATTAAATTTTGTTGAAATTATCAATATAAACTTTTAATTTGGTGGCGTTATATAGATGACATTTTTTCAATTTATCCATATAACGAACATTTACTTAACGATTTTCTAAATGATACCATATTAACACGAAAGAACCTACAATCCAATTCGATAAGAAAAATAAATTAATGAACAACTCTCATTACTTGAGATCCTAATAAAAAAAGACCTGAATAGTTCCGAAACTAAATATACAGAAAATCTACACGTACAAACAGATACTTAAATTTGAAATCAAATCACCCAATAACGGTTAAAAAAGGGGTCGTAAAAAGTCTATATGATCGAATGAAAATAATTTGTAATAATCAAAATTTCACCAGAAAAAAAGCATTTTTAAGCAGTGTTTTGATTAATAATAACTATTCTATTGATTTCATTTAAAAATGCTAACCCAAACTATCCTATTGATTTCATTCAAAAATGCTTAAAAGCATTTATTAGACAAAATCAAAATATGCAACAAATTTCATATAGATGAAACCTGTACACCATTATCAAAAGAACCCCCAACTTATATTAAAAGTACACATTCCACAAATCACATATTTGTCAGTATGTATTTGATAACAATCACAGAATACAATGGAACGCTCCAAGTATTTTAGCAATCGAACCATTATCTAAAAAAACAAAATTAAAGATATAGTCTAAGATCCGGTATTAGAAATATATACCCTCATCTGTTATTATTTGACGGTGACAAAGATGATATGTTAGATAACATATAAATTGAAAAATTGCACATAGATTGCCTAGCTCAATCTGGGGCCAATGCCGTTATACAGGTTCAAACATATTCGCTTCTCACTAAAAAAACTAATTTTGTTTATAATTTTTTCTGACGTTATTTTTGCAAATATCAAAAAAGTATTAACACTTTCTGGAGGCACTTTTTAACGATCTATCCTAGGATGTCAGTTTTCTAAATCAACGTTTCGATTTCTCAGAACCATTTAGCCAATTTTTTTAAATATGGACCAGTAGTTTTTATTATTTTTTTCTTATATTTAGGGGGTAATTTGGTAAAATCCATGACCAGATATTTTTAAATTGTAGGCGTTACTGACAAAATTAATCTGCGCTTGTTGGTATTGTAAATTGTCTGAAGTATTCATATTGTTAATAATACTTACAAGTTAAAAATATCTGCTGATGTATTTTACGAAATTGCCCCCTAAATATGCAAAAAAAAAAATATAGGTCCGTATTTAAAAAAAATTACCTGATAATGGTTCTGAGAAATCGAAACGTTGAGTTAGAAAACTGACAACATCCTAGGATAGGTCATTAAAAAGTGACTTTAGACAGTGTCATTATTTTTTTGATGTTTCCAAAAATAACGTCACAAAATATTAAAACAGAACAAAGAAATTTTCGGTGTTTCTCGGATATCTCCGGAATTACTCGAGATACCTGAAATATCAGAATGTCAAAATACTGGACACTAATTTGCTCAACTTTGCCCCAATTTAAACTTTGCTGTATCTCTTACCGTTTACGAAATCCCAATAGTGGGAAGCGAATTTGTTTCACTCTGTATAATATAAATTCTAATTAACCTTTTTGGAACAACTTCCCTGATTTCTTATTTAAAAAAACGAGCATTAGCTGAGAGAATGTGACTCAAGGAATTGGAGAAATAAAAGTTGCTTACTCCACTCAGCCCAACTATGAAGTTGTCAGGTATAAACAGGTCAGCAAGCGTTATTAATATACCCTCATCAGTTATTTAATCAATTTTTTTATAAAATGAAAGGTTAATTTATTCCCTGCCCAACAGTATTAGGTTGCCTTGGTAAAAGTTTGTCACATCAATGGTTGCCTAGATTTTAGATGTTAGGTTTTGACCGCGATCGTGGAGAGTGACGGGGATCCAGAGAGGCAGGTGTGCGCCAGGCAGCTGCTGAGTGAAAGAGAGATTAACCCAAATTTGGGGTGAGGGATTTTAGCAAATTACCCCCTAAATATGCAAAAAAAATATAAAAACTGCAGGTCCGTATTTAAAAAAATTGGCTTGATGGTTTTGAGAAATCGAAACGTTGATTTGAAAACTTGCAACATCTTAGGGTAGACCGTTAAAAAGTGCCTCTAGAAAGTGTTAATATTTCTTTGATATTTCCAAAAATAACGTCAGAAAAAAATAAAAACAAAAATGGAAAATTTCGGTTTTTCGCTGATATCTCCGGAAGTACTCTATTTATCTCAAACTTCAAAATGTCAAAATACTGGGCTCTAAATTGCTCAACTTTGCCCCAATTTAAACTTTGCTGTATCTTTTACCCTTTACGAGATCCCAATAGTGAGAAGCAAATTTATTTCACCTTGTATAACCCAGATTTAGCTAGGCAACCCATGTGCGATTTATCAATCTATATATTATCGTTGTTTGAGTAATACTCCTTTACTCAAACAACGATATTATCTAACATATAATCTTTGTCATCGTCAAATAACAGATGAGGGTATATATTTCTAATACCGGATGTTGCACTAATAGTGCTTTAGTTTTATTAAATAAAAATAAATGTGTCGCTTCAACTTCTGTTAGTTTTAATAGCACCTCGTTACCTTTACTAAAAACTGAATTTGATAAAGGACACGTAAAAACTAACTACATCTTTTAACAAAAAACACTGAATTCTTCCTAAACGCATAACACCAATTTGTAGATATAGAACACCTCAATATCACACTAACCTAAAAGACCAGTAACCAGTAATTAAACGATATGACGTTATTATTGTCATCTTGTCAAAGTCAATTCAAAAATTGACAATTTGCACGAGCTTTTCACTGTTATTGGCATTTACTAATAGTGTAAGTGCCCAGCGACATAAAATTGCATTTATGAATGCTGTCTTGGAAATTTTTGTGCGGCTTAATTGCGGCTAGTCTACCAC
Organism: Pissodes strobi; assembly: GCA_016904865.1. Lineage (NCBI taxonomy): Eukaryota > Metazoa > Arthropoda > Insecta > Coleoptera > Curculionidae > Pissodes > Pissodes strobi. The sequence continues at coordinate 163,037 of MU182560.1, read as the reverse complement.
CTTTTCCCTTTATGAAAACTTTCATAGTGGGGACTTTTGCTTTCCAGTTTTTCCCAAAGCCGATCATTTCGCGCAGTGCATAAAATTTATGGATACTGTTTTTTTTTTAATGTAATCGCGAAGCAAGTTTATGAAACGCGCGAAAATAAAAGTGTGCAACAAAAATTTGTGATCGTTAAGAGTGTCCGCCAACTCAAACACATCCAATTCACGAGTTAAAAAAAATTTTGGATAACGAGCTAATTTTTTTAGAATTACTTAATCAAAATATGTAGAAAATAAATATCCAATTGTCCGACAAAGTACATTTTCCGATTTTCCAGTCCGACGCGGAAAAATCATCGATTTCAAGAAGTCAAAAAATTTATGAATAACTGTCGGACAAAAAAAGAAACATATATGTAAAACAAGTACTCGACATGTAGTATAAGTGTCCGACATATATGTCGCCACCAATCTGCAGTCCGACAAAGAAACATTGATTTTAAACAGCATCTTAACACTTTATTTTTCAATTATTCATTAATTGTGATAAAGTTTTATAAGCTACTGTAAATGGATTGTGAAATGCGTAAATAGTTAATAATATGTATTTAGCTAAATAATATAAATACTAAAACAGTTTAAAAAATGAGAAAATAATGAGTATGCAAAATATCTTTTTCACTCTTTCTCCGAACTTTGCTCATCGGATTTAATAAAATTTTATAAATAAAAAGCAAATAAAATGAAGAAACGCAATTTTGAATACCATACCTGAAATACATTCAGATTCCGATATATCTTGGAATATATATATATATATATATGCAATGTAATGGTTCACACTACACCCAGACCAATGTCAGGAATAT
>MU182560.1:113270-161783 GCA_016904865.1 Pissodes strobi | reverse complement strand
TTTATCTCTATGTATATATATGGCCCTTTTAATCTGCTGAAGCAGTTCTACTTTTGTGGGTAGCATGTTGGATGCGCCAAGTCCTTTCAATTACGTTTTTACCACAGCTTCATTCAAATTTAGTTTCGGAAGGCCTTCTCGAATAATTCGAATCTTCCTGTATTTACATCCTTGGTGTTCAGTGAATAGATCTTGCTTACATACTCTTCTATTGCGAGAAATACATCATTGGATGGATTCACGTCAGAAGGAGAAAGGTTAGAAGATCGGTAAACGCTTCTTGAAATTTCGAAATTTTTGCTAAAATATCGAAGGGCCTTTTCTTTTTCTTTCTGACGAATGCCGGGCTGTAGTCGTTTTCAGTACAAATATGGCAAACAGTAATAGCACGCGCATGGGCGTAGACAGGGAGGGGCTAGGGGGGGCCATGGCCCTCCTGGGAATTTAACCGACTCATGACGTTTGTGTAAAAATTGGGCATGGCCCCCAAAATTTTCCGCTCCAAGTGCCACTACTGCGGCCTTGTCTACGGCTCGCCCCCCCTGAGAAAAAATCCTGTCTACGCCCATAAGCACGCGCTATCTAGAATATCTTTTTTTTTTGCTGGTACTCATCTCCACTATGATATCCACATCAGATTTAAGATATTTCATGTTTGATAACATTATAATTGGAATATCTGAATCAGTGCAGCGAACTTTCACTCTATAATTTCTATTCAATTGGCAAATGTGGTGGACAATCTTTGTGTCAGCCTCTTCGTGGACGCAAGAAGAATTATAGTCAATACTTCTTTTAACTAAAAGCAGAGTTTCATCTACAATACCGAAACAGAATTTTTGCACTCGGCGCGCGTTTCGCTAACCATGTTAGCATCATCAGGAGATGATTAAAACTAAAATGAAATCTACCTAACTCTCATTTATACTACTGTTTGCTTAATCAAGCGGAACTAAAAAGTACCAATCCTGGAATCCCGCTAGTCACGCTTGATCAACCTATACAATGGACTATACGGAATAGGCCCTCTATCTCTATTTAAACTATTCTTACCTTTAATAATTTTCATACTTTCATATGCGTCTAATAATCTCCTATCAGTTATATTAGGGTTAAATTTTTAATTTTTAATTGTTATTCTATGATTATTATCAAAAGCATGCTCGGCAACACTTGATTTTTCTGTTCTACCATACTTTAAATGAGCTATGTGTTCTTTGAATCTCGTTTGTGTAGATCTTCTAGTGTTTGCCCAACATATGTTTGGTTGCAATCCATGCATCCAATTTCATATATTCCATTTCTTTCTAGTATTTCAATTTTTTCCTTTGGACTACTTATTTTTATTCTTTATTTTTCTAACGCTCTGTATAAGATATGTTTTTTTTTTTCAATGCCAGTCATATTTTTATAAGAAGTTTTATAAGAAGCAAAACTTTTTATCAAGAATAACTTTTTCTCATAAAATGAAAAATAGAAAAGTTTCCCATTTGGTAACCAAATTTGGGCAGACGCTGTATTTCGTCGAACTAATACACTAAATCTTCAATAATATATAATTTAAATTAAACCAAATAACGTCTGCATCAACATTAAACTGTCGGCATATCTTCATTTTAATAATGCAAAGTTTGCATTGAACTTCTTGATATTTTGCAATAAACATGTTATTTCCAGTCGGCACTAAATATCTGCAGGGACTAGGTTTCAAACAAAACATAATGGGTTTGCACTACTGTTGACACATCCGCAGTTCTTTTGGTCCAAATACCATTTTAGATTGTTTTCTTATAGTGTAAATATGTTCAAGAAATGTATAATCATTGGCCCTCTGAATATGCCTGTTTAAGCTCTATTGTTTCTTCTTCATTTTGTTTTGAATCTCATTTTCGATTCGACCAATTGAGGTAATCGCAATGCCATCCGCGTGTAAATTAACCATAGCTGCAATCTCAATCAAAGGAAAATATCATTGATGTAGAGAAGAAACAGGCACGGGAAAGAGTAGCGCTTTGAGAAAATCTCAGGCCCCATAGTACTGTGGTCATCAGTAATTTGCACTTGTTGCTTCTTGCCAGTGAAAAAGTTTCTAACGCAGTGCTCCATAATACTCCTGCATTATATGTATGCACCAGGCTTTATTAAGAGCCTCTATCGATACGATCAAATGACTTCCTTATGTAACAATTTTATATGACTGTTTCTCTCAGAGTGTACTTTGGTCAAAATGGCGTAGATGGCATATGTGGCATTTAAGCCAGTCTGGAAATTACTTGGTGATTTCGTGCAAACGATACTTTAGTGTATTGGCATAAGGGATAATTGTCTTTCTATTTCTTTCATCTATCCAGGTTAATTTATTTGAATTACTTAAGAAAGGCTGATTTCGATAGAACAGGTTTCTCACAATACTAATATGCTAGAAATAAATGCCACTTTTACTAGCTGTTTAATTCCAATGATGTCAGAATCCCTGTCAAGTAAAAAAATTATTTGTATATTTTAAGACAAGATTTGTAAATAATACACAAAACATTTATTCAAGTGTTTATTTGTATATTTTAAGACAAGATTTGTAAATAATATATAAAAAATTTATTATTCTAGATGTTGGGTGTAAGAGGATACGAACTAAGGAAACGAGGTATAATTGATGTTAAAGGAAAAGGTTTAATGGAAACATATTTCGTAATTGGCAGACAAGTGACCAGGCCACCGAGTTTTCAAAGACAGCCTAGCAATTACAGTACCTTGGCTGCAGTGGTATATGCCTTGGCACAAACGAGAAAAAAGCATACAGGCAATACCCGTAAGTTTACGATTTGTCAAAAAATATCTGATAGAAAAAGTACACTGATGCCTTTCGTTCATCTTTCTATTTTCCAACACGAAAATCATAGTTTGCAAGTAAATGATCTCGCACTAGTAACTAAATTTTAATTTTCATGCACGTTGTTTCCTTGTTTCCTTCATAAAAATAGCCTGAACCTTCCTTCTATGACTTAAAACAATTTTTTAAGTGATAATATACAGAATGTTTTATTTAAAATATATTAACAATTTTTTACACAATTTTTAAATTAAAAAACAATAAACGCCTTACATTTACGCGTTTGGTTGTTCTTATTGCCTATTAATTACGCCGACGCGACGGTGTAATGTATCCTAAGAACATTTCGCGTAATTTTATCTTTCGATTATAGCTGGCAGTGCAGTCTTGGGTAGAGCAAGAACTCAAGGTAAAAGTGACATCAGTAGGAAGATAATAAATTATAGTTCCATGAGGATCACTAATAAAACGTCCGGTGGACCGGTGAGACGCAATACTACTAGAGGAAATCACAAACATATGCATGCAAGGCAAGTCGAAATAGCAAAAATACTGTAAGCTTTTCATCTTGCAACTTATTTTCAACGTGAAAATGAGGATTTTGAGAAGATTTGGTGATTTAATCCTCAAAATTGTTTTTCTTTTCAGTTGTATTGATTTTTTTCCCAACGCGTTTTGTTTGAACAATGTAATTATTTTGCTACACTCGGGTGCAAAAAAAGACGCAACCAGTTAATTTGGTAAATTTTGAAATATTTTTTATGGTTAGTCAAATTTTCATGTTTTTTTAGCAAACTGAAGATAAGATGACTTTTGTTAAATGCTGGCGTGTTAGTCATTATTAAAGACTGTATTTTTATGCATTTTGCATATCCAACGTGTCCAAGATAAGCAGGGCCAATACAGGGATGTCCGAAACCATGAGATAGAAAGTCGGTTAAATGGAATGAAAGTTTAGGCTTCTGGTGCTGTATAATATGCCGCTTTGAAAAATAAAAAATTCCGATTGGTTCTGAAGATATGCGTAAAAAACCGAGTTTTAGCAAAATAGTTTTTATTTTTTGCTGAGTTTATTTCAAGAGGTTTTTTTCTAAATAAATGACTCTTTTCTACAAGATGGCGTAATTAAAATTAAAATCCGACGTTTCGTTCTCGGGTCACCATCATCAACTTTATATTCTTAAATACGGCCCTGGTTGTTTGAAATCGAATTCTGGAAGTGCTTTTAATTCCGAATTCAACGGTGTATCACAAGTTGTGATTTAATTATGTTTTAGACCTTAATTAATCAGTATTAAATGTTTTCGTGCCTATTAAAAAAAACTAGGGTCTACTTGATTTAATTTTTGGTTACGGGTTAAAATAAAATAAGGTAAATAAATAAATATTATGTCTTAGTTATTACCAATTAGTAATTAGTTTGTATTTTCCATGCACTGTTCCATGGGTTCTTTGTTAACATATTGAAAGAAGAAGGCTTTGGAAAAAATTGTCGTCATAGAGATGCATAAGCTTTGACATTTATAGTTAAATTATTTTACTGTATTTTAATGTTTTTGTTTTTGCATACAAAATGGCAATGTGTTCCAATGAAGAAAAATTTGATATGCTAGCTTGTTTCATTTTAAGTTATCGAAAATGTTATGAAACGGAGCAGATGTATTTAAATTAATAGCCGGAAAACGGCAGCCAAATGAAAGAACATTTAGTAAGCTAGCAACTAATTTGAAAGAATACGGGGCCTTCAAAAAACCTGTACCTTCCCGACAAAAACCAAGTAATCAAGAGAAAGTAAACAACGTCTTATTATCTGTCATTGAAAACCCCGGCAAAGATCTTGTGTAGATCTTTGACACCGGTATATGAACACGGGAAATTAAAGAAAACGTAGGCGTGCCCAATCCACAACACAATTTATTTTAAAGAAGCACAAGAGACATCCATATAAATACAGTGCTTGGTGATGCAGAAAGACGTCGAACATTTTGCGAGTGGTACACGAGGAAATGGCACGACAATAGAGATTTTCCTTACCGGATTATTGGTCTGCTGAGAACATGGTAACTAAAAATGGTATTTTTAATAGAAGAAACCATCATTACTGGGCCACAGAAAATCCTCGTGTAGGAAAAGAAGTACGACACCAGGTGCGTTTTGGATTCAATATGTGGGTTGGCATTGTGGGAAGAAGGATTTTAGGCCCTTTTATATATCACCATAATTTAAACTCTCAACGTTATCATAATTTACTCCATAATGATTTAGAGGATGCATTAGATAATTTGCCTCTTGCAGAAATTCGAAACCATTGGTTTCAACAGCATGGCGCACCTCCCATAATGCCAGAACAATTAGTGAATATCTTTCAACTAGATTCCAAGAGGACTTATCAGCACATATTCCAGAACAGCATGACCAGCACGTCCACCCTACATTACTCCCTTAGATTTCCATTTTTGGGGGTATGTTGAAAATTATGTTTATAAAAACCACTTCGAAGATTGGTGCTCGACGCTTATGAGAGTATTACTCCAATAATGCTCAATAATGTGTTAAAAACAACAGTAATGAGATGCTATTAACGTTTAGAAAATGAAGGAAATCTTTTTGAACATCTCTTACCGGCGTAGCTTCCACTTTATGTTATATTATAAATTAAAATAATAATAACATATTAATAATATAATATTATATTATATTATTTATATTATCCGTGTTCTATTTATTTATGTAATTTGCTTTTTATTGTTATTACGTATTGTTTACTGATGTTGTGTATTGTTGTTGTTTGTTGATGTTGTTTAATTATTGGTTTTAACCCATAAGAAAAAAAATTAAATAGGCCGTACTTTTTTTATATAATAAATTGAAATAGCTTCGCGTAATAATATTATATTACAAAGCAGTAGGCACGAAAACATTTAATATTGCTGAATAAAGTTCTAAAACGTAATTAAATCGCAACTTGTGATACACCGTTGAATTTGGAATTAAAAGCACTTCCAGAATTCGATTTCAAACAACCAGGGCCGTATTTGAAAAAATAAAGTTGAAGGGATAAAAGACCCATGAGGAACTGTCATTTATTTTAAAAACCCTCTTATTGAAATAAACTCAGTAAAAAATAAACAATTTTGCTAAAATTCGGATTTTTACGGATATCTTCGAAACCAATAGGAACTTTTTAGTTTTCAAAGCGGCGTATGATACAGCACCAGAAGTCGCAACTTTCTTTCCATTTAACTGACTTTCCATCTCTTATGGTTTCAGAGACCCCTGTACTGGCTCTCCTTGTCTTGGTTGCATATGCATTTTTGACATATTTTTGCGCTTTTGAAGGAGAAATGCATATTTTAAGAACTATTGCATATCCAAGCATGTTTTGGGCATTCTGTGTGTGTTATTTGAACTGAACTCGATTTAGATTGGGGCTTCCCTAAGAGAGAAATAAATAGACTAATAAAGTAATAAATTATTTTTCTAATGAGAAGTTGCATTAGTATGTGCGTGTTTTTGGCCGGATGTTATCTAGAATCTCTTCACCTACACCTTATACCTTCTATAAACTGTTTATTTGTTCACATTTCTTACAGTTTACCAGTATTATTGAAGTTGTCGTTTGTCGTAGCCGCATTTAGTATTGTACGCCCAAACAAAGTGAGAATGAAAACGAAAGTAGTCATCATGTCGAAAATCGATGTAGTTCGTGGATTAAACCTTATCCAGAACTTGTCTTGGACGGAGATCCTGTTTTTTTGCAAGCCTTGTGCAAAAGTTGTTTCCTGCTTGAAGAAATTACAAATAGACGAACATATTACGACACCGTCTCCCATTGCTAAGGTTGTTTGGTAGCGTGCTAGATAAAATAAAGAACGAAATTGGAGGTAACTGTATGCATATTGCCATCGCCAAAACAACTGATTCCTGTGGTCATTACATAGTTCTGTTGATTTAATGACCGGAAAACTCACATCAGACGAAAAATTTGGAGAAGCTTACCTCATAGCTCTTTTGAAGAACAGGAAAAAACAAACAACCGTACAGTTACCCGCTTTATTCAAGAAACATTAACACATTTTTTTGCCGAATTCAGTTCCTATAGATAAAATTCTTGTCCTGTTGTCTGATGCTGCGCGGTATACAGTGTGTCCCAGACTCGTTTCTCTATCCAGGGATTTCGGCTCCTATGTTAAATGGGAAAAGTCTTAGAGGAAACTTAGTGCATTTGATAATCGACTTCAGATTTACGATCGGTTTTGGAAATATCGGGAAAAAAACGAAAATGGCGGATTTCGTTTTTTGCCATTAAATCCGAACCGGTTAATATGACAGCTGTCAAAATGTGACATTATTGGGACTCTTTGTTAAAAGGAATAAAACAGCGTACATGACATGTCTCAATCGTCTTTTGCTATCCCGCAACCCGCCTCAACTTTGATTTTTCTTATGGCCGCCATATTGGGTTTTTCGATTTTTGGAAAGAGCGTAAAATTTCCAGTCTAGTGATGTCTCACAAGTGCTTAAAAGATTTGAGTATCATCGAAATATTCATACTTCGTAAAGTTATTTTTATTTCTAAGGAGGCCATGATTTATTTGTCAGGAAATAACATTAATATAGTATATTGTGCAACAAGTGTTGAAAAATCACGCGTTGCATACTGTACTTTTTTATGACTGCAAATAATATTGATATTATATAATATTTATTATAATATAATATATCAATGTCTTCTCTTTAAATTAAAATTTATAGTTTGCAAAGACCATACAAACACTTCTACAGCAATTTGTGTAACTAGGTAATGAGTAGGTAGTGAAGTGACAGGGCTGGGATAACGCCCTGCCCGGGGCGTCCTTTTAGGGTTTCGTCTCTCATTCCAGGGTTTCGCCCTTAATTTTTTGAGTAATTATTTTCATATCTTTGGAACAGACGCCACCGGCGCCGGCGGTCTCCTCTTATGGCTTTGCCTTCGCTCGGGGGACACATTTTTTACATATTCGGAAAAGGGAGCATCCGGGGATGAAGCCCTAAATTGGGCCTTGAGGCCCAAAGCCCTGAAATGAGGCCCCTAGTACGGGGTCCATTTTTCACAGATTTTAAAATGGGGCCCCCGGGGGGCGAAGCTTTTGAATGGGGTCCTCGATGTGGGGGCCTAATATTTGACATATTTGGAAAAGAGCCCCCCCCCCTGTGGTGAAGCCCTAAAATGGGGCTCCAGAGGGGGGGGGGGGCGCGAAACCCCTAGAATGGGGTTTATGGTACGGAAGTCCCATTTTTACAGATTTAGGAACGGATGGCTTGGGCCCCAAGCCTTAAAAAAGGGCCCCAAGTATGAGATTCCCATTTTCTACAGTTTTGCAAAAAGGGGCTCCCGGGTGGGTGAAGCCCTAAAATTGGGCCCTCTTTTTTAGAGATCTGGGAATGGGACCTCTGAGGGCGAAGCTCCAAAACGGAGACGAAGCCCTTTAATATATATACCCGAATAAGCGTGTGAAAAATATACTTTTCACACGATGTTTGAAATGTCCAGTTTTCAAGAGCAGTTGTTAGTGCGTTTTTGCCTATTTTCAGGACAGTCGTAGAAAAAGTATTGTATTAAACGCATGGAATTTTCGATAGGCCATGAACGTAAATATCGACTTTTCAAGAAGTCAATTGTTCTGGGACAAATTCCCAACCATGAGTGTGTAAAAAAAACAAGTCAGAAAAATCGTCGTTAATTTAATTAATACTTGAACCTTTGAACAACCTACAATTAGATACAAATTGAAAATGAAAATCGTTACAGAAACATTTTACAACTTTTCAATGAAAACCATAGCGCATCGGTAAGAACTGTAGAACGGAAAATTTGTGTTTCAAAATCAAAGAGTGCTAAAAAAATTCAGTAGTAACCTCATTCAAGCCCGTAAAGTGAAATCTAACTAAATCTAATTGTTGTTGCAAAATCTAATCTAATTGTTACAAAATCTAATACAAATGTTGCTAAATCTAATTTAATTTAATTGCTGTTTTGTAGAAAATTGTTCTTAACTGTTTCGTAACTGGGTATTGCAAAATGACGTCCATTTGCATCGAGACATTTTTGACAATTGGTGACTGTTTTTTGTACAACCCTAGCAAGTCTATTTCTGTTAATACTTCTAAACTAAATGTGTCCAAAACTCTTTCTCTTAGGATTTTTATGATCGCAGGAGGATCAAATTCACAGACCTCATTCTTCGTGTGACCCCAGAGGTAGAAATCCGAGGGCGAAATGGCAGGATGTCTAGGAGGCCAGGATATTGGACCATTTATTGAAATAATGCTTTCGTCAAACTGCTCTCTTAAGAAGTTCCTGACTTGAATGGTGTTGTGAGCCGGGCATCCATCCTGTTGAAACCAGGTTCTTCAAAGCTCATCTTCGGTTAGAGTAGCTCGTTAAGCCTGCACAACGTGGTTTCGCAAAAGCTCTAAGTACCTCTAGGTCCCTTTAGGTTGTAGTCAAACAAAAATGGTAACTCGATTTCGTGAAATGATTAATAATTTATAATAGGAGCCCAATTAAAAAAGGTAAGTTGAATTAAATTCCCAACCCCACCACAAACGTTTCTTCCAAAATCTGGAATGTATACGTCTCTCTGCTACTTCCTGAGGATCTTCCGCAGCCCAATGATGAGTGTTGTGCTTATTAAAAACACCACAATTCGTTAACCTACTCTCATCGGACCACAAGACATGATTTACAAAATCGGGATTTTCATTACACTTCCTAGTATACCACTCACAGAAGAGCAATCGTCTTGGGAAATCAGGTTCCTTACACTCTCTGTACCGTTGATTTTGACACATCAATTTCCTGTTCTACAGTTCTTACGAATGCAATAAGGTTTTCGTTGACAGCTTGTAAAATGTTTCTGTCGCGATTTTCATTTTCAATATTGTATCCGCTTCTAGGTTGGTCGAAGGCCCTATGGTTAATTAAATTATCTACGATTTTTCTAATTTGGGTTTTATGAGGCTGCCGTCGTTCGGGGTACATCTCCAAATACCTTGCTGAGGTAATAACGGCGTTTCTGTATGACTGAAAGTATAGCGCTAACATGTCAAACTTTTCTTGATTTGAATAGGGAATATCAGCCATTTTCAACAGGTTTCGACAATTTGTAGGTCAGATTTATGATTTTAATGGGAGAAAACGTACTACTTATTAAATCACAACTTTGATACTTTGCATTATTTAACGTTAAATTCATCTAATTTTTTACAAAAAATCATGGCCTCCTTAGAAAAAATTAAGACCTAACTTAACGAAGTGCAATATTTCGACGATACTTAAATCTGTTATGAATTTGTGAGACATCACTAGAAATTTTACGTCCTTTCCAAAAATTCAAAAATCTAATTTGGCGGCCATAAAAAATGAAAGTTGCGGTTACGGAATAAAAAAGACGATTGAGACATGTCATATACGTTATCTTATTCGTCTTAAAAAAGTGTCCCAAAAATGGCACATTTTGACAGTTGTTAAATTAATCGTTTCAGACTTACTGGCGAAAAACGAAGTCCGCCATTTTCGTTTTTTCGCCGATATTTCCAAAACCAATTGACCGATCGTAAATCTGAAGCAGGTTATCGAATGCACTAAGTTTCCTCTAAAACTTTCCCCATTTAACCTTTGCTGTAGGTATAAGAGGAGCCGAGAGCCCTATACAGGGTGATTCAAAAATCGATCACGAAAGTTAAGAGGGCGATTCTTCATGACAAAATAATGGTAGAGCTTCATATAAATTTTATTCAAAATGTCATTAGTTTTCGAGTTACAAGCCGACAAAGTTCAGTTTTGTATTTTTTTGTTTTTTAAATTGTTTGGTTACGGAAAAACCGATTCTACTAATATTTGGCACATAGACTAAGTCGATTGTGCTTCATATTTTAGTAACAATTCACATTGATTGTGTGCCGCTAGAGGGCACTTTACCTACATTGAAAATTGTTTGTTGTCATAATTTTTTTTAGTTTTGACAGTTGCACTAGTTTTTAGTATGTTTTCTCAAAGACTGAAGCAATGCCTTTAAAAAAGGTGCTCTTCATTTAACTCGCTAAATCCGACCGTTTAGACGTAAATCACTCTTAAAAATTAAATGGTAAATACATTTTTCTCATGTCATTATCACCACCAGGGAAGTAGCTTTCAAAGTATACTAAAGCTGTTAGTTTAACATGAAATAAATTCGCTTTTTAAACTAATTTACACCCCCCACTTTAGTATACGTGTACGGCAGTATTTAAATGAAGCGTATCCTGAGCGATGGATAGGACGAAATGGACCATTGGAATGAGCAGCGAGGTAACCAGACCTTAATCCTATGGATTTTTTCTTCTGGGGTCATTTGAAGCAATTGGTGTATGATGATCCAGTCATTGACGTCGAGGATTTTCGTTTAAAGATAATCGAAAAGTGTCAAATTATTAAAGAAACACCGAGAACTTTTCATCCGGTGAGGCGACATTTTTTGAAGAGTATTAGGAAATGCATTGAAGAAAATGGGGGACATTATGAGAACCGTTTTTAGCAATTAAACGTAACCACAATATTCAATATTTGAATACTGATGATTAGCCATTATTATTTTAAGTTTATTGTAAATTAGTTTAAAAAGCGAATTTATTTGATGTTAAACTGACACCTTTAGTATATTTTGATAGCTACTTACCTGGTAGCTGGTGGCAGCGAATATTAACTACGACAAGAAGGCCCACTCCATGGCCAGAGAGCGCTACAAAGGAATCGTCGTTTATTTTCTTCGTTGCCTGGTAACGATCGGCGAACTTCGCCGCACACAGGTTGAATTTAAATAAAAGCTGGCCATAAACGATATTTTCGTTTGCGGTATATTTAATCAAATTTGTGACGAAATTATTTATAGCACTCTAATACTCTAGTTGGCTTTGGAAAAATAGAATTGATATGTTCTGAATTGTTTGCAGCGCCCTGTCAAACTTACGTTATGGATTTTTTTATTATTATCCCCAAATAAAATTTTGATAAAGTTTGTATTCAACTGACTGTTTCAAAAATCTGTTAACGTTTTTAATTAATTATTATTGATAACAATACTCAAGGAGTGTAATAACTAATATTTAAAAGATTTTGATTTCGTGTTAATGATTTCACCATATTTCTGAATACAAATATTCTGACAAAAGACATCAAGAAGACAATGTTGCTCGAATTTGCCCCATCTTTTAATATTTAATTAAATTTTGGCGTTTTGGGTGATTTAAAAATTGGTTAAAGGTTTTGCACAATATTTTTACTGTATATTTCTTTCCTATTTTGTAATACAACACAACTAAAAAATAGAGATAATAGGTTTGTTCTAGCATGACATTTCGGACGGTTTGAAGCCATCCGGAGTTTGCGCATAACGATATAAGCGTCGCTTTTATTGCTATGCGTAAACTCCGATGGCTTCAAACCGTTCGAAATTTCATGCTATTTCAAACCTATTATCTTATATCGAATATTCACTCGACTATAGAATTTACGCCTGAAAATTAATCTGACAAACGGATGAGCTGGTCTATGGTCGCTGCGTCAAAGGTCGCCTGCCAACATGATTGTTTTATTTGTATCATGGCCTGCCGATATTCTGCTAGTTTTCGCGCAGGGAAGACACACCGTTGACATGCCGCCGCGGAGAGTGATCCTTCTTATCATGTAGTTTTGCCCAAATACATAAAATAAAATGATAAATACTGATGTACTATGCTGGTAACGTGCTAACACTCCGTTGAGGTTATGTGTTGGTGTTATACCTAATTATGCAACAACTGAAGCCAGATTATCAGAAAATGGCGCATCGAAATCCAAATGAGGATCCCTTATTGGCTGAATTTGTAACGTGCGCAGTTTTCCCTGCTGCTGTCTTGTTTAAGCATTTACGTTTCTCTCTTTTTTTGCTTCATATGATGTACTGAAAGTATTTTCAAATGGTTTTGTGTCATTTAAATTACCCTTAACGCAACGCATTATTAAATTGGAATTTTAAAAGCTATATCTGTCGTAAAGTCATCGGCATCGGTACGGATGGGCAAGAAATTTTAATAATCGATTAAACCCTTAATATTTTAGCAAATAACTGAATAATCGATTAATCGAAATAATCGATTATCGATATTTTCTGAAATATTAATCGATAAGTCGATTAATCGATAATTTCTTAAAAGTGAATCGAATAATCGATTATTGTCTCCCACCCTTAATCCCATAATATTGTAGCAAGTGAAACTGATGCTGAAATTTCGGTAGAATAATTATTGCTGATGTAAGACTAATGTTATTATAAAAAGAGGTAATAAATACTTTGGCTGAATCAGCAGATAAAAATTTATAATTTAGTTATAATTTGTAAATATGGCTTTGATATTACCTTGGGATAGTCAGAATATAAGCAGGTGTTTTTGAACAATAGCTGCACTGATGCTTCTATATTTTTTACTAGTTTCGTCCCTATTAGATTAATTTTTAAAAATGGCGATAACTCGGAAATACATATATGGCAAAATTGCAGGCCCTCATCAACGCGTTTCTGTCGTCCGCAAAAACAAAATTTGGATCATCGGATTAAAAATTTAAAACCCTTTTTTTACAACGAAGGAGCCCTTAATATTCAAAATCATTTTTTTAAATGGTTTAAGAGCAAATGATTTTTATACATGACTTTTATCGTTAGTGATAATTGATACACCCTAAATATAATATAGATGATGAGCCAAAAATTCAACAATTATTTGTCTAAAAGACGATATATTAAACGTGTAATACTTAATAACTTTTATGTCTTATTTCTGGTAAACCTTATTATGGCCAGCTTTCCTAGAAATTCGACCAGTGTGCGCCGGGTCCAAAGGTCAGATGCCAGTATCATGCTAGTTTTCGCGCGGGGAAGGAGACATGCCGTTGACGTGCCGCCGGCGCCGCGGAGAGTGAATCTTCTTATCGTAGTTAATAATCGCTGCTGGTGGTAATGACATGAGAAAAATTAATTTACCATTTAATTTTTAAGAGTGATTTACGTCTAAACGGTCGGATTTAGCGAGTTAAATGAAGAGCGTCTTTTTTAAAGGCTTTGCTTCAGTCTTTGAGAAAACATACTAAAAACTAGTGTAACTGTCAAAACTAAAAAAATTATGACAAAAAACAATTTTCAATGTAGGTAAAGTGCCCTCTAGCGGCACACAATCAATGTGAATTGTTACTAAAATTATGAAGCGTAATCGACTTAGTCTATGTGCCAAATATTAGTGGAATCGGTTTTTCCGTAACCAAACAATTTAAAAAACAAAAAATACAAAACTGAACATTGTCGGCTTCTAACTCGAAAACGAATGACATTTTGAATAAAATTTATATGAAGCTCTACCATTATTTTGTCATGAAGAATCGCCCTCTTAACTTTCGTGATCGATTTTTGAATCACCCGGTATAGAGAAGCGAATCTTAGACACACTGTATAGTAAAAGCAGGGCAGAATTTCAAAATATTTTATAAAGCTTTAATTCATGTACATATCTTGCCTAGCTCACGGATTAAAAGGGTTGCGGAACTGATTAAAGCTTCCTTCCCGTTAGTCAATGAGCTAATAGCAAATGTGAAAACATATTCATGAGTGCAGTTTCAGAAGGCGAATTTGCGGAATCCGGCATTATTTATATGTATATAACAGCCTCTTAGTTAACCCTGGATTATGATTTAAACGCCAGCATTTAACAAAAGACTGGATATGTTAGTTAAAATGAGTCATTTTATCAAGAGTATTCTAATTTCGAAAATTGGACTTAAAATTAAAAAAATATGTGAGTTCAAATTTTATCAAACATTAACTTGTTGCGTTTTTCTTGCACCTCAGTGTATTATGATATTATGAACGTTGTCTTACTTAAAGAACAAAAAATATTAAAATCTAAGTATTCAAAATTAAGTATGATCTATTTCAAATTTTATATCACCTAACTACGATTTGTATTATCTCATTGGAAAATAGTAGGTATAGATTATAATTTAAAATTTATTTTTTTAGATCACAACCGAACATGAGGCAAATAGGGTCCCAAAACTTCGAGAATATGAAATCTTTGAAATCTATCGACAGAGACATAACTTCAAACGCAATAAATCGGATGACAGTGTCACAATCGGCCCCCCACACTCCAATTTGTGCATCGAGCCATTTGGAATGTCCTACTTTTAAAACCGTGCCAAGGTTGCTATCCGAGCCAATAGTAAATCGGTTAGTAAAACACATATTACTATAGTACATAAATTCCATGAACGAATTTTTTTTCAATGTAAATGGTCAATAATTATGATATCCGTTAATTAAATCTTCTTGATGGTTTTGTGGTTGAACTTGCCTTCGTTGTGATAATAAATATAACCAGCCATTTGCTTCAAAAAATATTTTTGTATCTAAAGTCTAGATAAAGAGTAAAATTATCCATATTTGAGTCCAACCAAGATTGATTTGAGATATCTTGCATTTGAGGTGGTATAAACTTAGTGCAGGTAAATTAGACAACAACAATTTAGGAACACATTTTTTAACAGATGATATTTGACAGAAATATTAATAAACATAAGAAACACAATTAAAACAACATCATTATTTGATAAGAGAAATGGAACTAATAAAACATGAAATACTTTAAGCTGAACTTAGAAATATACACATTGCGCTGTTGAATAAGAAGGAAAACCAAATGCTATATGATAGCAACGTATACGATGCATGGATTCATACAGATCAAACAAAGAAATTAATAAAAATGTTGATTCAGAAAAACTATGACAAAATCGCCGCCCAACAAAACTTATTTAATTTTATTTCCATCCATATTTTTAACCAACTATTCACTTGGATTTAAATTGTTATTTTTTGAATTAAAAGATGAGAATAGTATATTATCCCAATATGGAAAGATCATTTAAAAAACTTACAAGATAGGTATTGGACCACTAAAGATTGATCGATCCACTGATCAGATTTTAATGTTGACGAAAACCTTTCTTTTAAATAAATATAAACATAATTATGTACCTAACCTTTATAAGCACACAACTGAAGTGAAACTTCAGAGAAGAGATATAAGAAATTGAGTTTTTATTTTTTTAAGCTTTTTTTCCTCAACTTTTGCCTCCAGTTTCGAATTTTTTTATTTTTTTTCCTTATCTGTGAACTTTCTTTTTCATCAAAATCCGCGTTTCTCTAACTTTTTTTATTTTATTCCGTTTTATAACTTATTAACTTTCCGATCAATTTTTCCTATTTTTTTATTAATTTTTTTTCTTGTATGGTTTTATAATACTTTTATTAACTTTCCGAACAATCTTTCATTTTTGTTTTTTAATATTTTCTTATTTCGTTTTATAACACTTTTATTAACTTTCCAAATATTCTTTTACGTTTATAAAGCATTTTTCCACATTTTTGCCGTCCACAACCTCGTAGCTGAACTAATTCGCCTTTTTTTCGCCGAAAACCGCGTTTCTTTCTTTTTTTTTATTAATTTTTTCCTGATTCGTTTTATTAACTTTCCGAACAATTTTTTGTTTTTTCAATTTTTTCCCATTTCTTCGAAAAATTTTGGGTATTCGGAGAGGTGAGGAGGGGAGGGTATAATTCCCTTTCCCACTGATGACCCCTTGAAAGGGGTTATCGCTTGTCAGATTTTCGATTCGAGGCTCCGTTGCAGATATCGGCAAAAAACGTTTTTTTTTTCAAAATGCCGCTTAAATTAGAACCCCCCCCCCCCCCTCCCTCCCTATGGTCTAGCACCCATGAAGCGCACCTACCATAACAAATTCGACCCCGTAGCTCTTCCCGTCCTCTCGAAATTATTTAATTTATTTTTTTCTACTCCTCCCTCTCCTGGACGAACATGCCTATATAAAGGGGCGTTTCACTTTGATAAGCGTTTTACTTTGATAAGCTTTTTTTTCTGACTTTACCCTCGCTATAGGAGTTTCGCTTCAAAAACTTTAGCAACTTCCAGTTGACATTTAACCAGGTATTAGAAAATAGAGAAGTGAGTACCAAGATACTGTTCCGAACTAAACTGGTGGGGGACATTAAAACTTGATGATGTTAACGAAAATTAATCGGATAGATTTGTTTTAGCTTTTGTTGGCCCTCGTAGTTTTTCCTAGCTTGGATAATTTTTTAAGGTAATTTTTCAGAACAGACGGTTTGAGGCCGGAATGACGATTGCAATCAACGATTGTCATGTAGAATTTAATTGAACCCAAATTAACGTAACCTAAATAGTATATCTATATGTTTTTAAAATGAATCAAAGTCATAGATATTAGAAAATAAAACCTCACGACGCCGACGGTCGAAGGCATGTGACAATATTGGCACCTGCAATTTTGTAGTCAACATAATTTGCGATAAAAACATTATGTTCAATCATGTTAAGACGCTTCGACATAATCATTGTTCATGCACAGTTTCTTAATTTTAGCCATTTTTATATTTTTATTAGATTTTTATCCTATTAATCGGTAAATGGCAAAAAGTAGGCAACCTATGAGAGCAATTTTTATATTAGCTATGACCAATTTCAAATTCATCCAATGCAATTAAGAAATGATGACGATATTTAGCAATATGTTTTGATTTTTATAAATAACGCTTTTTACTATTTTTAAAACTTTATCTTTGAGTGACTATCCAAACTTTCTCTTCAAGTGACTATCTGCAGCACTCTCTCTGGGATTTGCCTATACAGACTTTGTTCAAGATAAAATAATTTTCTTACTTTTGCTCGTCACTGGGTAATAAGCGATTCTTTTAAATGTATAAAACTTAAATATTGACTTATTATTTAAAAAATAGTGTGCTTGTGAACCACCAGCACAAGTGAAGCTTCATCCGTACAAGAGAGAAACGGGGTGTGTATTTGACAACTTCACGGAATCACGTTTTAAATATGATCTATTGAAATCAACGCCGATTAACCCTATTTGCTAACCAGTGTATTCGCGGCCTCTTCTTCAATTCCTGCTCATTTTATTTTAAAACCAGGTTTCGTAGTACCAGCGTGTTGGTACTCTACCATTATAAAATTATTTTACCTAGACGCCATGAGCAACGACCATTTTCCTTCACCTAGGCAGTTGCTTAAACCACCTTCCGTTTAAAAATAATAATTGAGGTTTCAAATTTAAGGGAGCACACGATTTAAGGGAGCATTTTATATATTAATTCAGTTGTTGACCCCAATATGTGCCGGTAGTTCCTATTATTTAAGAGTTCGCCGGACAATAAGTTGTGACATAATAAGAAGAAAGCGTACAAGCATTATCATTTACTTTTTATCTAACTCTCACCCAAGCTTAAATTCAATCTGGTAACATGAAGAGAGAGAGATACTACACTCCTTAATAAATGAAATACAGATTGGCACTAGCACTTAATTTTAACAGTTCATCAAAATATCAAGAATATACATCCGTATCAGAATAAATAAATCACTATATATTACAGCTTAACTTACTACCTAACTACCTAGGTATTCTTAATGTTAATCCGTAACCTGCAATCCAAGTCTTAATATCTTTAGTACACCTTTCCTCACGACGCACGCGACGGGCCATGAATTTCGAACATTTCATTTCTACAACACATTTTTCAGGATCGAGTTGGATAAAGGCTTTCTAAGACGAAATTACTTTTCTTGACTACTTATTTACTTTCGACGGGCCTTTGATACTCAGACACTTTGACCGTGAAGCGTGAGCGTGAAGATTTTGACTAACTTTTCAGAGTTCCCTTATTTGTGGGTAGCGTAACGAGTAATTGCGCATGAAGAATCTTTTCTGACTAAATTTTCTTTATATTTTGGGGCATCGCACGTGAAAAATCTTTTTTGCCTAACTATTTTCCAAAGATTTTTAGCTTTTTATACCACCATCTTTCAAGGTCTACCTTTTGTTTCCCTCCTCGAAAAATCGGAAATCAGCACGTGCCCGGCTATTAAAATGATTATTCCTAAGAATTCTAAAAATTCCTACGTTGCGAAAAGTTTTAATGTAGCAATTTGCGTTTTAACATGTTTTGTAAATTACAACCTATAAATTATAACCAATTAAAATTGGTTATTCCAGTTAACATCGTTTTTGCATACCAATCCGGGGTCTTTGTTCGCTGAATATTCTTAATAACTCCTTCGAGCCAAGGCTTTTTTAGAGCAAAGAATAGTATTTCTAGCGCGCAACTAGTGTGTGTTAGTTCTTGAAGTTAGTTTATCTAATCGCGCGTTATAATGCAGTCGGACAAAAGTCAGTTGCGGTTTGAGTCTTTCGGTTCTTGTGAAGTTAAACACATTGCCATTTATTGTGATTATAGTATTTTAGTAATAGCACGTGATAGGGACTATTGTTGCACATTTTCCTGAATGTTCCTTAGGCGAAATAATGTATTAGGGCGTTATTACTTGAAAGTTAAATTCCAATTTAATTTTTAAAACAAAATTATTCGTTTCGATTCTCTCTTGGCGAACTAGCACAAATGAAGTTATGTTTGAATCAATTTAAAATAATTATAAAATAATTTGCTGAAACAACTTAACCGGAATCAGTTACGGTTCATTGTTCATTACATTATATATGGGATGTGATTCGAAAAAAATCCACCAAAAAAACAATAAGGCAGGAAGATCCAAGTTATTCTTATGATCATATGTTCGAATGACATTGCTTACTCTCTCCCAATAAGGAAGGAAGTCCGCGGGTCACCCATGTTATTCTAACCATGATATGCAAAAAATGGCCGATTGTGTCAAACGTATTTCTAATGGTGCTAGAGCAAAAGTCAGCCTTTTGTATGCAATGTTTTGTAACATTCACAGACGCGTAACGCATCCACATTCATGTAGCGTGTTCTCCAACTTACCCTCCAGGCCCAAAATACATATTCTGGCATGCGCGCGCCTAAGGAAGTTTCATTTCAAAAACTGAATAAATTTCTACTTTCGATCGCCTTGCCGTATTACACATTTTGTATGCAACGTTTTGTAACGTCGTATTTGTGTAGATGCAAGGATATGTCACAGGGCCGATCAGAATGTTAAATGTTTTCAAAATTGAATATTTTTTGTTATAGATCCAGGAGTTCTCCGAATACCAATCAAAAACGTTTACAAAAGGAAACAAATAAGACTGCAATCGACAACTCAGGAATAGGCATTCCAGAAAACTTCAAAGTGAAGCCATCAGAAGCAATAGTACCGGTGCATTCGCCCAAGCACTTATTGAAAAGAGATACAAAATTTTCCTTAAGAAGTCCTATAGGAAAACGTGATTCCAGAGTGCAAATTGAGGGGAGTAATAGAGACAGGTTAAATAAAGTGCATTCCTTAGATGGAACGCATGTATAGTTGGAATAGTTAGACGCAAGCATTAGAGCAAATCTGTTAGCGATGAAGCGATGTTAGCATCGTAATAATTAAAACATCTTCAAATATTCTGTAAAAAGATGTTTTATATCAACATTTAAGGACAGCACCTTTTATTTTTTATGCAGTGTGTTCAATTGAAGAAACTTAAATAGTGATAATGTATATAACAACTTGATAATCAGTTGCTATTTATGATCCTATAAATTTGTTTAATACGTTCCCATCTTTATTTAAGTTTTATTGAATTTCAAACCGAGGGTTTATGACAAATATAAAACATCTTGCTCTATATTTGAAATCAAACTGCAAAATACCATTTTGCAAAACTAGATCTTGATTACTTGAATACATACCTATTTATCGTATGGCGACTAAAAAAAAGGATGCTGAAAATCAGAGCTTCACTCAATATATTGCTTAAAGTCTTGGCCACTTTAAATGCCGCCCATGTGCAATGCATTTTGCCGAATGCCGGACATGCCTTGCACCAAGTGTGCATGTTTCGATACTTGGACAACGTAGAAGGTATAAGCCATATAACAGGTCGCGATATCCTCACTGGTATATTTCAGGCCTTAGCCTTACGTGGCCTGTGGCACACACATAAAAAAAATCATCAATACTTCCCTTTTGTCAATACAATGTGCATTTAAATCCTTATGTGAATTCTACTGAAGACACCCTTTGCTGTGATTTTGGATCAGGGGCTAAGAATGAAAGAATGACAATTTGCATAAATTTTATTGCTGTACAGACCAAATCCATTCTATAGTATAACCATAACCTGTTAGCCAGTCGAAAAAATCAAATGTACAATTATGCCTGCTCAAGAAATTTGCTGCATTTATCATTTATGTATTTACTTGTCTATGGAATCTTATTACGAACGACTAGAGTCACCCTATAGATACAATACAACACATTAGCATGTCAAAGTTAGAATAATAGAAATATTATTGTTGTTTCCAAGTGGTTCATGCTGTTTTTACAAACTTTTTTCACTTAATGCTGAAATTCCTTCCAGTATAACGGAAACATTGTCATTGGTCAAAACTAGAGTATCCAGAGACATCGATAGCAGGACTATTGATTGATCCTCTGCGTCAATGCCATGATGCTGCGTACGGACTGATGTTGGGCATTCAAAATTTTGCTATAAATGAATGCCGAATTACTTAAATTTCATCAGCATTCTTTTCAGTTTTAGTCAATCTAGCTTAATCGTAAGTAAAATCAGTGTTGCCAACCTCTGGGAAACTTTCCTATTTCTGGGATTTTGTTGGAACAAGCATAAAATTTGGGTCGAATTTATATTTTTGCATTAAAATGGACACTTTTGAATTGTATGGCGTAGTGAGTAAATTAGTCTAAATTTCTACTAAAAACTTTGTTGAAATGCGTCTAAAAATATGATAAAGTGAAATAAAGAAAAATGGCGACACTTAAGCCCGTTTTAGACTTGAGAATTTTTCTCGAGTTTATTCATGAATTTTGCGAAGTTGATTTTTTCAAAAGTTTTACGTTATCTGTCACCTGATTGAGAGTAGAGCGTCAATATCTACCATACTTCATTATTATTTTCTTATTTTATTTTAGATATTTAACTGCCGGTTCAGTCATAAAGAGCTTATCTTATATTTATAAAACAACAAATAGCAAAAAATATATTATTTACATGAAACTCTTCAGACATCATGCATACCACAAAAATAACCCAAACAAATCAAAACTAATGTGTTATAATCTAAACATCAATACACAAACTGTCAAAATGGCCTAAATTCGTCGCAAAGATCGGAAAATCTTGAAAATGGACTCAAATTTCCCGCGAGCCAGAGGTTTAAAATTTCACGAATTCCTAAAATCATCGAAGAAATAATAAAAGGAGAGTCTCCGCATCGGCACACCGTTTGATGCGCAACTAGGATGCGCATGGAGCGCTAATGTCGAGGAAACTAACGCCGGAAGTGACGGAAAAAGAGTCTAATATCTGTTCTATGTATTTAAGGCAAGCTTTCAAACAAACAAAAGAAAAGTGTAAAATTCTATTACTAAAACTGAGCTTTATCCACAATACCGAAAGAGAATTTTTGCACTTGACGCGAGTTTCGCTAATCATGTTAGCATCATCTGGAGATGGTAGTTTTAATCATGTCCTGATGATGCTAACATCGTTAGCATTGTTGTGTGCGGTATTGTGGATAAAGCTCAGTTTTTAGTGCATGTTGCCGAAGGTTCCAAACCCCAACATAGGTAAAATTCTATTTTAACTTTACTAGAACCATTTATTATTTTAAGAAGCAAGTAAATTGTTAGTTTTATCGTTGTTTGAAACAACGGTTTTATAGAATATTTAGTTTCTTATCATGCATGTGAATAAATTAATTGAAAAATGTAATATGCATTGGGAATAAAATATCGAGCCTATAATTTATACCGATTATTTTTTATCATGTCTATTGCCTACCCTACATACCTATTTCATTGAAATCCGCATATATATGGAAATACCGAATCCGCCATTACCCATTACACCAGCAAATACCCCGCATTTTTTTCAGTCGATAATATAGGTAGGTATCTTTTTTACCGTTAGAAGCAAAGGCTGTAAGTCGATAATATAGGTATCTGTTTACCGATAGAAGCAAAGGCTGTAATTCTCCTAAGTTAAAACCGGATCGTTGTGATCGAACACGATGCCCATTTTTTACTATGGAATCGGACACTCTCCCTTTATTATTTCCTCGATGCGTAAAATCTTAAATCATTCGCCTGTCAACTATCTCGCCAATTAATCTGACCAATGGCGTAAAAGTTCGTGATTCGTTGCTACGACCTACCCTTAATAGAGCCTGTACTATTTCTATTTCGTGAATAACCTGGAAGAACTTCACAAATTTATTTGGGAATGAATTCAGGAAGAAATTGCCTAGTTTAAAACATAGATTAGCAGTGTCGCGTTAACTATCTTATGTAATCTTATGAAATAAAAAGGAAATTAGAATTTTGGGTAAACGAACTTTCAACGAATAAATTCAAAACACGAGTGACGCACAGTTTAAGGGCGGAAAAGTTACATCTTAATCCAGTTTGAATTTCTTTTCAGTTGATATTTTAGTTGGTATATTTTTCGGACGGTTTTAAATCTAACCGAACTGTTTGAGGATTTAAATCACAAATTTTAAATAACATTTTTCAATTTTATTTTGATACTTATGCATAGCAGCTATGATTACAATTATTTATATATAAACATTATTTTGGCCATTTCATTCTTTTCCAGATCCCTGTTTATTGGGAAATGTATGACCCTTGATGGGAATTTTAGGTCTTGAAGGTTGGTAGTACTCAAAAGTGAAGTTGCTTGTGGTGAAATGTACTATGTATATACTAGTACGTAAAGAATATACAAATAATAGAGGGATACTTTTAGGGGAGTGGCTGGGAAGGGGGAGAGGGTCAGACGTGTCTACATTAATAAAATGTTGTAGTTTAATATATTCAATATGAAACGTATTTTTGTAACTAAATATTTACGTTGATTTAAAAAAGTTTACTTATTTGTTTTTAGCGTTTTAACGACTAGCCAACTTACTTTAATAGGTAGAATAAGTATAATAGTTCTAAGATCATACTTCCAATATTGTAATTATTATAAAACTATATGTTTTATCCTAATTATTATCGTTTTTGTGTTTGAAATACCCTATAAGTCCAAATGACCAATTGGTAGACGTTATGTTAGGGACAGTATTAATTTTCTATGACTTCTAAATAGTAAACATTGATATAGATTTGCAACATTCCATGTTAAATGTGTGATAAAATAAAGCACTTTCATTGAAATTTGTACTGATTATTATCAATGGGTGGGAGAGCGAAGCATATATCAAAAAAAAAAATAAAAAATACGGCTTATTGAGTCTTCAGAGCGTCTAGTATAAAATTTTGTTGGTATGACAAAAATGTTCTCGGTAATAGGCTCTGCTCCCCTATTTCTTAATAGAAACATTATAATATATGACAGTTTAAAATCAGTCACGAAATTATAATAGATGAGATTTTTATTTGGTATTAGTGATATGAACAATTGAATAACTACTGCCGTCGCGTCACGTCGGTCCTGCATACGGTCAGTAGTTCGTTTAGAAAATTTATGTTTCGCGTATTATTAAAGACACTACGAACAATACTCAGATGCGCAACTTTATACATTATTTTGTTTATGACTCCCAGGAACCTAGTTGCAGGAATCCCCATCAAAACGTACCTTGTGTGACTTGCTCAGATTCAAACGCAGTCGATTGCAATCGAACCACTTCCTAATGACGCTCTAGTCATCAATCATGGCTTGCTTCAGCCGCTCAATCTCTATGCCCCGCCATAAAATTGAGGTATCATAAGCAAAAAGTGTGAAGTGTCCAGAGATGTTTAATTGAACAAGGACATTGACAAAATAGGCCCCAAAACAAAGTTCTGTGGAATACCACGACTAATCCCTAATGATGAGGATCTCACTCCTGAGCACATCACAGACTGACATCGACATCCAAGATAATATCCAATTAAGAGAAAGCCAGACGTGGAAAGCCATATCTCTTGAGTTTCAACAGCAATATTTGGTGATCAACGCGATTAAACGACTTGGAAAGGTCACAGAACACCACCGCCAGAACGCCTCCCATCAAGAAAACTGTAGATAGCATCCTGAGTACCCTTGTCTTCTTGGAAATCAACTGTTTACCAGTTATAAGGTTAAAATGTTGTAGATAATTACCAGCTTTTCAATGGCTTTAGGCAAAGTAGGTGGTAAACAAATTGGGCGAAATTTAGATGTATATTCTGAGTCACCACCCTTGAATAATAGGACCACTGTTGCAGATTTTAGGCAAGAAGGAAATACACCTTGTAGCCAAGATTCAGTAATACACTGATAGGGCTTCCAAGACTTTATCAGATAACCTCAAAAGAGTTTTTGTTGCTCACGTTTTTATGGTAAGGCGCTGGTCTCCAATAAACGTCGCGCGTCGTAGGTCGCATAAAGCCTCACACCATATGCCGCGTCTGTATGCTGTCTATGGAAATGAATCGGTACGTTTTCTATTGCACGCCGCATGCGACCTTCGACCTACCGATTCATTTCTATAGACAGCATACAGACGCGGCGTATGGCGTGACGCTTTATGCCACCTACGGCATTTATTGGAGACCAGCGCCTGAGAAAATGGGTCAGCTTTACAGGAAGAGGAGGTTAAATCATTTGTTATGTTACAGTAAAAAACATTTAAGTGGTTTGAGACTATGCTACGTCAAATTTAGCATTAGTCGACTTACGAAAATCATTAATCAATCATAGCCCAACTCTCTTTCTGTTTGTTTTTTGTCTAGGCCAGTCTTACACGGTCAATATTATTGAAGCAATATTATTGACGCAATACGTAGTAAAATTGGGTGCCCCTTACATGCCTCAATAATATTGATCAATATAAATGTTAGTTACCATCGTGCTTTGAACAAAGATGGGCGAAATAACGCTAATTGCGCTAGCCGTGGCACTCAAGAAGAAGAAAAATAGGAGACAAAGAAATGTGTGGATCAAAAGCTGATTAGAGAAAAGGCCGAGTCATGGATATGGGGAACTACTACGACGACTAACTACTGAGCCTGACGACTACCGCATTTTTTTTCGAATGGATGAACTTCAGCAGCTGGTTGCATTGATTTCGCCAGACCATTTTGTCTCAAAATTCTTTGATCTCTCTCGATCGAGAAATTTTGCACGTGATAAACTTTTTGCACGTGGCAGTTGATTAACTATACTTTTTTCTTTCGAAAAACTTGCACCTACCAGAGAGGAAGGAGATCTTCACTCTACTAGCCTTATCTTATATCAAGAATGTTCTCAATAATACATAAAATTCTTCAATTAATTCTAACAATGTGCAATAGGTTATACAAAATCTGAGAGCGCAGCATCTTATTTTTCAAGCCACAGTATAGCTAGGAATACCTAGCTAAGCTCGCTACGGGGGCGCAACCAACACAAACTAGCCCGAGGCATGCCCAAAATGAAGAAACAACTTATTACAAACATAACTTTAAAAAATATATAAAAAAACACGGCTGGGCACAGACGGGAATCGAAACAGGGCCCCTGTATCCTAAGCACAGAGTCTGACCACTGCACTAAAAGACCTGCTGAAAGCGATTCATTGGACCGTAAAGACATGGGTAAATTTCACGCCTTCCGTAGATCGTCGAGTACAGCCCAGTGTAACGAGAAATAAACGGGATTCTGTATAGCTGATAGATTGTGTACTAGGAGTTCGATTATAAAAATCAATTCTTTCGGAAAGAACTATGGAATTAGATGTATCACCTTCAGGATGCATCGTGTATAGCAGAAATCCATGTACTTATTTGGTTTGGGTAGCAATGTCCCAGTCTCACCAGTGTCAAAAATTCACTGTAGGTAAACATACCCCATTTTTTGCCTGTCTCTTACTTGGATCAACGATCTTGGAAGTTCAGCATTATTTTTCTTAGCGGTTCCAACTAATATTGTGGAATGATTATCATGCATACATCTGTCGTAAGGTTACGATTTGTCCCATGAATTGGCTTTATCAGGTTTAACGTGTAATATTCAGCTACAAGAATACCTTGAGGTGTTGAATCTTTATTTTAGGGATTTTATTATAGTTGGCTGGGTACAATGTACCAGTCTCACCAGTGTCAAAAATTAACTGTAGGTAAATATATCCCATTTTTTGCCTGACTCTTATTTGGATCAACGATCTTGGAAATTCAGCATTATTTTTCTGCTGAACTTCCAAGATCGTTGATCCAAGTAAGAGTCCGGCAAAAAATGGGCTATGTTTACCTACAGTGAATTTTTGACACTGGTGAGAATGGGACATTGCATGCATCTGTTGTAAGGTTACCTACAATTTGTCCCATGAATTGGCATTATCAGGTTTAACGTGCATTGTCTGGATTTGTACAGGTTGGTACAAGTTGGTCATCTATCGTGCAGAACTTGGATGGCATATAAAGTTCACTACATTAAATTTGGAAATTATTGTTTCAAAATCATCACGGAGCCGTGCAAAACGATCTGTTCTACGTCGTTCCTCTCTTGTGTCCTTGCCCAAACCTGAAGCAGTTTGTGAGAAATGGAAAGAGAGCTTCACTGATTGTAACGCACAAAAATGGAATCCCTCTTTCTTTATTGAAAAGTTCATTTATTAAAGGCTGGGGTTAATAAAGAACCTTAAGATATTTCAATACATAGAGCTTTTATGAGGGATTATGGTAGTAGCAATATCCTCCAGCAACAAGGTCATATCGTTAAAGACCACAAAGACTGTTTGCGATTTTAAAATTGTTTTATTTACTTGTTGATATTTTCGAGCAATAAGTTCTTCTTTGAATGCTAGTATCTCCATAGAGTTAAGTATTGTATAATATATCCTTAATAAAGTTGACATAGATTTATAAGGACTGTTTCAACTCATATCTGGATACAGGGCATCTCATTTAAAATAAGACATGTGATACCTGGGTTATAACACTAAACACCAAGCTTGCATGACATTATTCTATATTTAATAAATTTTTCCGATCTCTTTATTTTTGAGATAACTTGATAGAGAATCTATCTTATTTACGACAGAGCTAATTCAGGCGAAGTTCAGCTGAACCTCGACGAGAGGTTCATACTCCTTATATAAAATGGCATTGATTACATAATGATATTTAAGAGCAATTCATCTAATATTGAAAGGCTCAGGCACCAGTCAAAGTTCAGGTTAGGAGTGCTCGAGCTGGCATTGTTCAACATCTTGAAAATTTATTTTCTGGTTACTCTTTTTTGCTGATTACGCCAACAGTATATAAATAGTTGAGTTCCCAAGCTTTAAATGACACTAGTCTAACAAAAAAAAAATATTTCTGTTTTATTTTTGCTTACGATATTCTCTGTCTTAATTACACCACTTAAAGGACGATGGCTATAACTTTACTACTACTACTACTACTACTACTACTACTACTATTACGATGGCGCTACAGCCCGTATCGACCCTTGACCTCGTCAATACTTTTTCCCCATCCATCCCGATCCACCGCTGCACGTCTCCAATTTCCTATACCCAGTATTTCCTCAGCATCCTTCCGTACCCCATCTTCCCAGCGCAGTTCGGCCCTTTCCTTCAGGTTTTCCTGTGAGCACCTTTTTTGGAACCCTGTCGTCCGGAATTCTTTGGTCATGTCCTGCCCATCTCAGTGGCATCAGTTTTATATGCATTGAAACTCTGGGTTCCTCAAACAACTGGTATATTTCATGATTCATGCGTGCCCTCCAGATATCCCCTTCCTTTACTGGACCAAGAATCCTTTTTAGAATTTTTCGTTCGAATCGGTCTAAAAGCTCCGCGTTTTTGGCTGAGAGTGTCCACGTTTCAGCTCCGTATGTCAAAACTGTAAGGATCATTGTTTTGTAGACTATAATTTTGGTATTCCTGTGTACATCTCTCGATTTTAAGATGGGTAGTATTAAGTGGTATGCCCTATTTGCTGCGTTGGTCCTTTTTCTAGTTTCTTTGGTTTCGTCGCTGTCATGTGAAAAGTTTGAGCCGAGGTAGGTAAAGTCCTTCACTACTTCAAAGTTGTAATTATCAAATGTGATGCTTTATGGCCTAATCGATTACGTTGTTGTTTTGCGGTAGTAGCTTGGTTTCTTGTTCAATAATCACGAGACCTATTTCCTTTGCTGTATTTTCTATTTATGTGAAAGGTTCCTTTACGGAGAGTATTGACCTTGCCATTATATTCAGATCATCTGCATAGCCGATAATTAAATTTGACCTATTTATTATCGTTGAGGTTACGCTTACGCTGGCCTTCCATATGACGCTTTCCAATGCCAAGTTAAAGAGAGTGGGGGACAGCCCATCTCCCTGCTTCAGTCCCTGGGATACCCTAAAAGATTCGCCAGTTTCTCTGCCACATTTACCTGGCATTGAGTGTTACTCATGGTCAGTCTTATTACACTTATTAATGGTGGTATATTAAAATCTAGTAATAGTGAATAAAGGTTTTCTCTCTTAATACTATCATAAGCTTGCTTAAAGTCAATGTAGAGTTGATAGAGATTGACATCGTATTCCCAGAATTTATCATTAACTTGTCTCACAATGAAGATTTGATCTGTTGTGGATCTACCTGGTCTGAAACCAGCTTGGTATTCGTTGAAAATATTTTCGGCTAAAGGCTTTAAATTCTTTTAATGATGGTTGTGAAGATTCTGTAGGCTGTGCTCAGTAGCGAGATGCCTCTGTAATTCTCACACACCATCTTGTCTCCCGTTTTGTGGATGGGGATAATAATGCTGGTTTGCCATTCCTCGGGGAGTTCTTCATATTTTTAATATAAAGCTATGTATTAGCGCCATTAGTTCTTCTCCACCATACTTAAAAAATTCTGCCGGGATATCGTCAATTCCAGGTGCTTTGCCATTTTTTGGCTTTTGGATCGCTCTTCTTGTGTCTTCTAAGGATGGTGATTTTACCGCTGGTTTATTCGCTGCCAGATCTAGTCCACAATCGGGTATACCTTCATTTTGATTACTATCGGGATTTAGTAGATCTTAGAAGTAATCTCTCCATCTTTTCATAATTTGATCTGTATTTGCCACTATCTTTCCACTCTTGTCCTTGCATAGCGTCTTCGGTTTGTATTCCTGTTTGAATTAGTTCCCCTTTATACGCTTGGCGAGGGTCGTTTGCTTTGAAATCTTCTTCGGCCTTTAAAAAATTGCGTTGGTATGCTGCCTTTTTTCCTTTTTATTGTTCTGTTGGCCTGTATTCTTAACCCTTCATAGATGTTATTTTTAATTCTCGTTGGTCTTTCCAGATACTTAGTTCTGTCCAAGTTTATGTTCTGAATTAATTGCAGTCACTCCTCATCAATCCATCCATTTTTCTTAGTTCTCTGTTTGTGACCCATTGTTGGTTCTGCTGTCACGGTTAATATGTTTTGGATTCTCTCCCATTCTGTTTGTACTATCTTCTTCTATGTTGTTTCCTTCTTCTATTTTTTGTGCTAGAGCTTCCTGGTATTTTTTTTCTTTCTAAAGGTTCCATAAGCTTTTCTACGTTGATCTTCGGTGTGCCTTTGTTATTTTTCTTTGCCTGATTTGAGATGCGGCATCTATATCGTAGAGTAATAATGGTCCGAGTCACAGTTTGCTCCTCTACACGTCCTTACATTCATGATACTTGAGACATTTCTTTTATCGATTAAAACATGGTCGATTTGGTTATGCGTTCTGCCGTCTGTCCAAACCCATTTGTGGATCTCCCGCCTTGGAAAATGTGTTGAGCTTACAACTATGTTTCTGGACGTCGCGAAATCGATAACTCGGAGTCCATTGTCATTGATTTATCTATGAAGGCTATATCTGCCCATAACATCTCTATATATCTCTTCTCTTCCGACTTTGTCACCGATCACTATCTTAATGTCATTTGATGGTAGTGTGTCGTAAGTTTGCTCCAATTTTCCATAGAAGTTCTCGTTGATTTCATTATCCTTTTCTTCGGTTTCTGCATGGACATTTATAATGGATACGTTAAAGAATTTTGTTCTTACCCTTAATACACATTTTTTTTTCCTTTACAGGCATAAAATCTATTACATTTGGTCTTGTATTACGGTCGACTATGAAAGCTACCCCCAATTCGTGTCTATCAAGGTTAACCTTGATAGAAATTAAGACAAATAGGGTTATAACGGCCTTAAGGCCGCTATAACCCTATTTGTCTTAATTTCTTATGTCTGTTCCTTTAAACATCCTGATTTATTAATGCGTATATTACTCATTCACATTAGAGACTTTGGATGTGATTCGTTTGATGTTAAATAATGATATTTCGACCTGCGATACCCGGTTGATTTTTTCGTTCATCTCTAAATCACTAAGTAAGTACCCCCAGAAATGTTGAAGTGAAGTTGCTACAGTGGTGCTAGTTTATCCCATATATTGCTCATAAGGCAAATGACTCAAGTGAGAATGACTTTTAGGTTTATCAGAAATGATTGTTCCATAAATTCGTAAGAAACTAAAACAAATCAAATAAGAATTATTTTTTCTCTTAGTGTCTTTTCCTGACGTGCTGTCGAACATCAACTTATGAATTTGAAGAAATTGTTTTTTATTTAACATACATGGAGGTGATTGAGCATTTCCTCTAAAGCAAACTCCTTGATGGTTTGCTTAAATACTTATGCATCTATCGTCATGCATGACATCGGTACGGAAATATCTGAATTTGTATCCCTCCACTAATCCTAAGTATAAAAACACCAGTCTTTAAAAAATAGTTATCGTTAGCTAATTAAAATACATACTTATAACTAATCTTCCTCACTTATTTGTACATTATTTTACATTGTACATAATTTATTTAAATTGAATCAATAAAATAAAAAGTTTAATTTTGTAAATGACTATGAGAGATCCAGTCGCTCCTTGGTGTACCTGATGACGATCCTGTCGCATCTTCTTGTGCATGCCTTGCTGTACACTCAGATTTTATACTATTGTATTCACTCACGCTAGAGACATTTTCCAAACTTTGAATGTGATCTGTTTTATAAATAACAGGAGTATTTCGGTCTGTGCTACCTAGTTGAGTATAAGTGACTTCGTGGCTAACCTCTGGATTCACTAGGTATTCCGGACTCTGATAAGTAGGCACGTCTTGAGGATAATAACTTGGGTATGACAAATTTGCGATACTAGTTACCGTAGGTGGTGAATGTTGGTATATTTGATGAGTAGGAGATTGACTAGGAGTGCCCTGAGCTGATAACTGATGTGGTGGGGGCGGGCTGGATGTGGTCGACCAACAGTTGATCGGTGAAATTAAAGTGGTGGGTATTGGAGCTTGAATAGTGGGCATCGCAGACCAACTAGAGTAAGTAGCACCTGGTGAATTGTAGATTTGCTGTTGTTGGATGTGTTCGGGTGGATTATATACTGAAAAAACAAAATAAATATTAAAGCAAGTATTCAACTCAAATTTGAAGATATAAGTGCAATTAATACTTAGCACCATGAGGCAACGGTACACTAATATTCTAATAAGGTATGTCTGACATAATATAATAATCTGAACTAAATCAAAAGAAACAGAGTTTTCCAAAACGTACATGAAAAAAAACAAAAATCAGCCGATTTAAAACACGGTATGCTGTTGTTCTACTCTGTGGTGCTAGTGACACTCGTTAACATCAATTCAAAATCGATCTTGGTAAATCAAACGCTGATATTATATTTTTAACTATTTCGAACCAACCTTCTTCTGCTTAAGGTAAAATGCAGATGATTGGTTGCCACGGGAACTTATATTTGTCCTTCTGCCTCGATCAATTCATTAAATTATTTTACAGTTTTCTTACAGGCTAACACGTATGCTTAACGAAAAATCGCACTTGAACTGGTATTGATAAAAGGATACATCCGATTTATTAGAGTACTGTCGACTTTATCTTTGCCGCTCTTCCAGGTGAAGTAGACATTATTTAATGCCGACACTTAATGCAAAAAGTAGACTCATCTCTCTTCGATTCATGGAAAATGGGTACACAAAAATTGTTATAGTGTAAATCGGTTTTGAATGACTTTGACTTAAAAAATATATAGTTGACAAGCCTGTCACTGCGAAAAATTATCAAAATGCCTCGTCATTTAACAGAAAATAAAGAAGCTCAAATAGTTGCCAGAATTGAAGATTGTTGGTCAATACGTGCAATTTCACCAGAAGCAGCTAAAACACAATTTTAAGAATTAAGCAAGTTGGAATTAAAAGGAGTCTTTCAAAAGAAAAGTTGGTCCTGGTCCGGCAGGCCTCTCCGTCTCTGAATTAGATGATGCATTTCTGGGATATCTAAGAACAAATCCTTTTGAAACTGCACAACACAGGGGTTCCTGGGTCTCAACTTACCGCCAGCAGATGAGTCAAAGAATCTAACTTTGAAAACCAAGTAGCTGCGAAAAAATAATGCTCATAGCTGAACGGAGGCAGTTTCGGTTACTTTTCGCCCTAAATCATACATTCCACCCCATCAGTTTTGAAATACGGTAGTGTTCACTAATCAAAAGGTTTTTCAGTTAACATAATATAATGGACAAATTCGTGTATACCTTCCAGACAATGAAATATTCGAAGAACGGTACAATAGCGATCTTGCTCTCCGAAATATAAGTGGTAGATTGTCTGCAATGCAATGGTAAAACAGGGTGTATAAATAATATTTGGTTGAATCGCGTTTTTGACGGACTAAATTATCAAATATATTCTGCTTTTCTTTAGTTTTATTGTGTGATTTTGGTGTTATAATATGCCAGTTTCAAGATACGTCTATAAACATGTTACTACTCACTTGCGTAAACTAGTAACTAAAGAAGTGCTTGCGATTACGGATAAAACGTATTTCGTACTCGTCAGGGTATGGTGGGAAGGTTCGGTAAATTGGGACCAAAGGAATAGCAGTAAGGAAGATTACCACTACCAAGTTCAGTACAAGTAAGCATATTTTGAAGGTAACATAGAGCTCAACGACCCAAGAATTTGATGATTTTGACAGAAATCTCTTTGCAGAAAACTCCAGTTAGCAACCCGTAAATGTACCCAATGCACTTGCAAGCTGCCAGAATCAATAAACAAACAATATAGGCAGTTTGTACATCAACTGATATATGGCGGGCTTGCTTTTCCCAGAATTTGATAAGCTTTTAAAATTGCTATCTTAAAATATTTGTATAAGAAAGATAAATATCATGTCGATGGTTTAACGTTAAAATATTATGTACACTAATATCAATAAATTTTGTATAAGAAAACCATTCTAATAAACAATATCAAAGGACCAAAAACCTGGGATACAGACAAGATTGCTGATAATGATTGGTTTGAAAGTTATATGAAGCGTAGCACATAGCTTCGTTTATAATAAAGTATTTTGACGTTATAATAAGCATATGCGATTTATGACATGAGGTAGTACCTATACTCGCTGATATAAATATGCCCTAGTTTGTGGAACTATAGGAGAGTCTAGGAATCTGCTAATAACATAATTCCAATCGTAGCGGCTGATGAGCTACTTACTGCAGGATTCCTAGATGATTCTGCAGATTTACTGTAGAAGCATTGTTCCCAGGCAATTTAAATAGTGCGATTTGCTTTAGTATTATTATCCATGAAAATTAATCTCTCATCTATGTGTTGTCTCAGTATACACAATGAAGCTTCAATATAAATCGTGATAGAAAAATCCAAACTTCTATATATTCACAGTGTTAATCACTGTGACTAATT
This sequence comes from Pissodes strobi, assembly GCA_016904865.1. Classification (NCBI taxonomy): domain Eukaryota; kingdom Metazoa; phylum Arthropoda; class Insecta; order Coleoptera; family Curculionidae; genus Pissodes; species Pissodes strobi. Next base: position 127,118 of record MU182560.1, on the reverse strand, counting down.
AATACCAGGCATACTGATTTTTTTTGTAACATATTTATGAGGCTGCTTACAGAAAAATATCCTAATGTTCTTTCCCTTCAACTTTATATCACAAGCCATATTTGGCAATAAAAAACCAAGCTTTATCTCTACTGAAACAAATAACTATTTTCTATCAAAACTTGGTTGGATGCAGATGAAGAAGCTTCCTTCTACGGCCTATGCTTACCATTTGGAGGCGGCGAAACAGGTGACGCTGATTTTTGCCTGTTTAATAAGTATGGCGCAGATTTTTGTCTTATTAGCTTAGGACCAGAGCGATACTGACATGGTGACAACTGACCTGGTGAGGCGTAGATCGGCTGGTGTGGAATAAACCAAGAACCATCTAATAACAAATAGAGAAATAAAAATTAAATACATATTATAGACGTATGATTAAAATTAAGGTTCAATTAATTGCTTATCAGAAATAATTCAGACGAATATTAAAAATATCAACATCCTACTTTATAATTTCAAAAGCTGATGTGGCATTTTTGGCAGATAAGGCCCAATCTTTACGGGTAATCATAGAAATTGACAAAATACTTGTATGTGGAGGATTCGACCTTTAGGAGGATACGGCCACCTCTTATATCTTTATCATATTTACTATTTCGTGGGAAATTTTTGAACGCATTATCAGTTGCATCACGTATTTGGCAGTGCATACAACACTTTTCATGTGCTTTTGTTAATAAAATCGTGGGTTTTGTAATTTATAAGCAAAGAAAACTCTTGTTTGTCGTTCTCATTTAAAAATACTTCATTTGCTCGTGCTTAGTGAAGTAATGAAGATAATTTTGCATATTTAACATAATCCCAAATACGAAGAGTAACTTTTTAACTTTTTTAAGTACGATGATATGGTCAGAAGCCATTTCGGCTACTAGCCAAAATCAAACCCATGTCGTATTTGGTATTCTTTTTTTTAATCGTCTGATCTTGTAGATGCCTCGCAAATATAACGTAAACCGTAAATCGGTAAATTCATGCATTTTCGAAAAAGAATCCGTCCTTAACGAAGCAATGAGACGGAATAATATTAAAAGAATACCTTTGCCATCCATAATTAAAAAAATGTGAATCAGAAAAGGGGATGACGAGATTAGAAGAAAAAGTGAGAACTCGGAAAATAAAAGTGATAACCAACAGCTGACTAACGAGAATGACAATAAATACATTGTTTTTACTAAAAATAAAGAGGCTCTCATCAGAAAATATATTCAGCGAGCATCAGATTTAAATTATGAATTAATTACACACACACACATATATTCACTGAGACTATTGGATTGCAAAACACCTGAAAGAATAAAAGAACAGGTAATTTTTTTTAGATTTTGTGAGTTATTAGTAGCACTGAGGGTAAGGATTTTTAGGTGAACGAAAAAAAAAGTTTATAAAATGAAATTGACATGTTTATTTCTTGAGAAAGCCGGTCCATGTCTTTTGAGAAATACCGAAATTAACAAGGTCCGCGTAGATGAGTTTTTCACTAATTTTAAAAACGGTTAGGCGTTTTGCCATTTCAATGCAACTCAAATTTATAATCGTGATGAAACCGGTTTTACCAATAACACGTCTACCAAAGGACCAATAGCTTACAAAATGTTAGCTTGTGACGTATTGTATTTGGAGCGAACATGTAGTCGGGATGCTTTCGGGGGGAAGGATAATCACAATCCAGGCGCAAGTGCATCTAACTTTGTCGGACTACTACGATAGTAGCGAATATTAGGATGCCCGTATATAAAGAAGGTATCTCTTACATTAAAATTTCTCCAATATTGTAAAAAACATATTTCCATAAGGTGTTTTTCCTCTTTCTATAATGTGGAATTTCGTAATGTATTTATTTAATTATCTGATAATACTACCTTGTTCATGCACTTTCCTAAAATAATGGGAAGAAGTAAATAAGTACCAACGTTCTAAATTTCGTGCATTATTACTAGCCATCTCTCTAAATACATACATATGTACATATGTATTAGATATACTATTCATATTATGTATCTATATAAAATATACACAGACACCTTGCTTTTACGTATCTACATATTTAAAATCATACGCGCCAATTATTATCGAAACTATACTGTAAATTCCTTATACAACCGGAAACAGCGCCTGCGCAGAAAACAAAAGATATCAGTTTACGATTCTGCCGGTTGCAAATGGCTTCTTAAATCAGCATTTAGTGTTATCTTGTTCGAACTTTTTTAATGCTTTTGAGTGTGTGAAAGTTGTGCCTAAAATTTCGTTGTATATTTAGGTATACAATTTATATTGTTAGGCGTATTTTTTAATAAGTAAAACTATATATTTTGGAAATACCTGTTGCGTTGCGGCAACTTGACGGTTTGTGTTCTATTTCATTGTGTTGTACGTCATATTTATAACTTGTTACCGTATTTAATTGTATATTTTTCCAGTACTTTTGTGGTACTTAGTGTAAGTAATTATCCTTCAGGAATGTTGCATACCTGGCTGCAATGGGGACTATAAAATTGGGTCTAAAGTTAATGTTTTCGGTTTTCCAAAGGACTTAAGTTTACAACAAAAATGGCTAATATTGTACAGCGAGTCAGTTTGTATTTCAACATCAAAATTTAAAACGGCGTCTATTTCACATAGTTTGGATGATATGCAATCAATATTTGAAGCCAAATATACTAAAACGTTTTCGAAATCTTGATAATAACAAAATAGTACATGCTTTAGATTTTATTTGTGAACAATTAGCATTGCTTACAACTGCATAGGAAAAATATAGGTTTCCAAGTAGTACAATAATTTGATGTTCTATTTTCTATACTATTAGAGATGATTTTATATGTGAATAATTAACATTGCTTACAACTGCAAAGGAAAGATATTGGTATTCAAGTAGTACAATAATTTTATATTCTATTCTCTATACTGTTAGACCACATGCATACAAATACTTAAGAGATTATGGGTATTTTATTTTACTACATCCTTAAACTATAACGGGTATTTGTAATAAACGTATCACTGATCCCAATATGGAGGTGTTTAAAAAAAGGGCTAATGAATCAAATAAATATCCAAAGATAAAATAAGCAAATTCTTCAGATAGTAACGAGTTATTTTTATGCCACTGCAAGAAATGTATCTGAATATAAATATTTCAGGCAAGGATTTTCTTCTTGTTAAACATAAAAAAATATAAAATTACGTTTGTTTTTATAAAGGGTAGGTTCTTGGAATTTTGATGGTTGGTATCAGGTGTAAATCATATGGTGAAAAGAAAAATCAACAAGCTTCCATTTTCCAATAGCAGTGGTTCAAGCTGGCGATATTGAGGCTAATCTCTTAGAACCACAAAAGACGGGAACCCCAAAAACCTCACAACTTTTTCGATTTAATTATAATTTACAAGGATTAGGTGTTCACTAAGCATATTACTGTCTTAACCATTATAATTATCTACCTATGTAAAATTATATTTTTTAATTTGTACTTTGTTGAATAATTATGTCTCTGCCTTAGTTATGATAAACTTCTCTTATACCAGATCAAATATCGAGGGTAATATATCAGAAGGGCGGATGGGCCACTTTTCTTGTTTTGAAATAGGAAACATTTTGTTATAATTTTGACCATTTGCTGAAAATTTACCGATTTTAGTGACGGAAATTCGTTATATTTTAATTGAAGAGTAAAGAGACCAATATTTATGTAAATTTAATTTTAAAAATTTTGTTATTAATTAGTATACTAATAATTTGGCGCATACGCTCATATGATACAACTTTACATCATACTTCATTCTGGATCTATAAGGGCGTTTGAAATAAAAAATCGTTTTATTTGGTTTTTATTTTTATTTCAAAGCAAAACAAACTAAAATTTCTATTAAAGTAAAATAAATGGAAATTAAAAATATCCTTAAAAAAGGTGGTTAAATTATTAAACGCGCTTTCTTTTTCTCATTTTTTTCTCTCATAATAGAAAGTGGAATTTCTTCTATGACGTCGGTTTCACATAAGATCCTTATACTTTTTATTACTTATAGGCAGAACGGTTTTGTATGCAGGATATTCAAGCAAGTTTCTAGAATGTTCATACATTACGTTTTTTTGATTTGATCTTTTGAGTTGTGTGTTCCCAAAACTCATTTTATAAAGCAGCATTTTAGGTCTTTCTTTTTCTATTCGTAACCATTTTACACTTTTCCAATTAAGCACTGTACCATCTGTAGAGCAGTTAAGATTTTTAAAATGGTTATCTTAAAAACGTTTAAAATCTATGAAATTATAATGCTTTAAAATAGTAAGTTTATACGGAGGTCCCTTTTTCTTTGCTAGCTTTATAACATTATGCCAGTCATTTGGAACAAAAACTTTCACATGACGACTCGCATTTTCAATCGTCGCATGGATGGAGTCGCATTCCATACTTCTAACTATAAACTATAAACAAATACTCTTGCACCACATCACAAACAAAATGCTTAGAGGTTATGTTTTTATTTTGTATAATAATCAAGGAACATTGAAGTAATAACCACCTGTCTTTGCCTGTTTAGAGATGACTACAGTAAATCATAAAGGCGTATCGCACCTAGATCATACACACAAGGGCACCTACCGTAGTATACGCCCTTATGATTTTGAGTAAAAATTCATTTTAAAATTTCACTAGGGGCTTAGGAGCCCGTACGCCTTTATGAGCCAACTAGTAAATGCGAAAGTTGGCTCATACGCCTATAAAATACCCCTCTTTTTTAATGTATATCTTACGTCCTTCTGATATGTTGTTCGCATCATTTTTGTGTACAATGTAGTACAAAAATCTCAATTTTGCCACAAATGGCTCATACGCCCTTATGATATATTACCCTCGATATATAGTAGTAAACAGTTCTTAAAAAATTCAGAATATCGACTGTGGCCGAATTCTCCTTGGGCACTGGCCGAACCTACCTCTGCTGGTGGAGAGTTCGGCCGTATTACAGACATTTTGTATTTAGCTATTAAATTTTGGAATATCGTCTTCAGAGCTAGTACGATTTTAGGGTGACCTAATAAAAATTAGAAATGAACATAAATTATTACTATTTTTTTTTTAATTCCAATTTTTTATAAAATTGCCGAATCCTCCACCCTCTCCCCTGTCGGTATCTTAATAACATTATATTACTATTTCATATATACAGTGAGAATGGAAGAAAAGGGATAGACTGCTTAAATAATTACTTTCGTGAAAATATTATAAATAAAGCATAATTTAATAATTTCTATATGCATCAACACATTAACACTGGAGATTAAGCAGAATACAATTTCAAATACTCACATTGCGGATATTGACTTTGTTGTTGACTATACGTAGGGGAATACTCTCCTCTTTGGTAAATATTATCTGGTCTCTCTTTTGCATCTAAAAAGGCTTTTGCGAAAGGATTGTACTTTATTTTCAACGACGTTACTTCTTCGTTTTGATATGCCGTTACTGCAATGAACTGCGTTTCCGGAAAGGGAAATGTCATAACTCTTCTAGATTCTGTTCCTACTCTAACTAGATGGACGCGTGGTTCGTACTTGTGGAGCGAATTGAGCATTATTTGTCCATTTCCTGAAGTAGAAAAATGTTAGAACTATGAATCTTTTTTAAAAATGAACTAAGGTGAAAAACCTTCTTATGAAGCGTATAGATTATTTAAGCACATTGCAATAGTTTAAATGAATGACATTTAAAAACAAAGAATGGGCATGTCTGGATGCAATCTAATTATGTAAATCTTCAACAAGTGTAGTTATAAACGTGTCAAAGTAAATTGCATAACGAGAACACACTGCACAAACACGGACTTTAATATTGGAAAAAGCCTTTTCTATTTTTTTAATAGGTATCTAATATCATTCTGCACTTTTCAAAAGCAATATAATAAGTGCAATGGAATGTATCGATAATTTTCTGGAAATAAGATGAAACTTACTTAATTTGCGCTAAGGTGTATATGTAAACAAGTTTTTGGCGTGTTTTAAAAATGTTAAATTCATAACTTCAAATCCTTGTATATAAACACAAAAAGTTGTTCAACGCCTCTTTAGCTGAATGATTATGTGAACAATCAGAATTTAGGTGCCTTTATTGAGACACCGTTACATCACAAAAACACCAATTGGCGTGCTTTCTGAGCTGGTGGAATCATTGGCCTACATTTCTTTAAAGATTGATGCCGGCCAGAACGTTAGAATAAATGAAGAATGATGATTCATGTTTACTGAATGTTTTATTCCTCAGTTGAATCAAAGAATATTCTAGTAGAATATTCTTTGGTTGAATGGCGCTAATATGCAAACACTTTGGTTCTAACAAGACGGCGCGTGGCGCCACCTGCCACATAGCGCGCGAAACAATCAATTTAATCCAGGCAACGCATTAAGATCCTTTACAGTCATACGTCACCATTCTATATTAGACGCTTTGATTGGTGCGTTAATGGCACTTTAGAGTACTGTTAACCCTTCATGCATGGCCTCCCGCTCGCTTCGCTCGATTCAGGGCGCAACCAAACAAAACTTACTCAAACTAATCCAAATTTATAAAAAGAAACAAACAAAACAAAAAAAGCCTGGCCATCAACGGGAACCGAACGCGGGCCGTCTGTATCACAAACACAGAATCTTACCACTGAACTACCAGACCTGTCGGAATAAATTTACTAGCCCGTAATAATTTAAGTGCAAGTGACGTTCACCCACCAATCAGAAGCGGCTAATATAATATAGTGCCGTAGGACTAAGCATCTTAAAATGCCCAAGAAACTCAAGACCTATGGATTATTGAAGTGAAGCTTTTTAAGGCACGCCGTCCCTGGAGAGTAAGCAGGCGAACCTGGAAAGTAAGCAGGCGAACGTGTTACAAAAGTTACAAAATGTGTGATAAGGCCAACGGAAACGAATGTAGAGAAGGAGATCGACGAGGCCAATTTTGGATACTGGCTCGTCCACAATTCAAAGCAAGCGTGGGGCAACTATCTTTTATTTCCATCTCTTCCAACGTCATCCGCGCTAAACTCGCTTATCTTTTTTGATAGAAATCGGGGAGGGTTTCATGTATAGAATGATTAGACACATTCGTGTTCGCGAATTTGCATGAAATAAAAATGTATAGTATGTTTCACCAGTTGTGTCAGCGAATTTGTATTAAAAAAAATATATTGTTCTATTTTATACAGATGAACTCTGACTTCTGGGGTGTTGTCTACAACACACTAAATTGTTTCCTTTGCCGGGATATATGAAGTAGCTAATCTACAACGGCACACCACAAACCTTGGATCACTCGAAAGCCAACATTCGCCGCCTTATTGCCGATATACGGCACCATATGCTCGAATAAGTAGTCGACAATTATACTTCCAGATTGTGCTTCATTCGATTCAGCCGCGGCACTAATGGCATACAATTATCGATACGGTGGCCGTTAGCGTGACTTTTAGGTATTTAATTTTATTTTTAAGTTCAACACCTCTCACACAAATCACTCATTTGTTTTCCTCAGAAGGAAACACGCAAACACTATTGTTTTAACACTCAATCTCCAGAAAACTCTAAGCAAACTTTTAAAAAGGTTGATAATTGTCCACTAATACAAGTTATGGTCCTCACTGATTAAAAGTGACAATGACCGTATGACCGATTTCATAGGTGAATGAAACTTTCAATGTTAAATTTTCAGTGTCTGATTTTGATCATAATATCCCAACACGTATCGGAAGGGCAATATTCATTAGTAAAATAGTGTATAATTTTTCCCTGGAAAAACTTAAAAATTAAATGTTAGGTAGCTATTTTGTAGATAATAGCAAAACTACATATGACAAAAAGTGATAAAATCCCGACTCCGTAGGAGCCTACGATATATTTTTAAATTTGTGTCCAAACAGAACAAAATTTTGTCCGTGTTATATTTTGGCAGAGTATTTTTAAGTAAAAAATAAAACATAAATTATGTAAAAACTTTATTACTCGGTGCCATACATGGGTTTGTTAGAAGTAGAAAAAGTGGTAAAATGAAGAAGTTTTACCTTTTTTCCAATTGAAAACAAGGGAACATACTCAAATAAATCTCTTGACACCCATCAAATATATTACATATCTGGTTGAATGAATAAATTTGTCCCATCCCTTGCATGTAGGTCACCAGCCTGGGTCCATTGTGCGCTCCTTCACATATTAATTCAGCTCAGCAACGCGGCCTCCCTAGCGAAGGCACGTATCCAAACATCGCCTGCAATCCAAATGTTCTACAATCCGTAGGAGATGCAAATGTCTGTTCAAGCGGTAGTGCCATGTGAAGAGCCCTGTCACAAGTCTCATGCCCTTCTCAGAACCAGAAAGATACTTCTTCTACAAGGCGCTGGGTCACATGATAGTAGCCCAGATGGCGCTAGGAATATCGCCGGGGTACAGCGCCTTTTCTGTAGAAAGCGCTGTGATTGGTCAGATGCCTTCCGAGGCCGCTTTGCTTTTAGCTTTGTTTATATAGGGAATAGTTATTCAAACTCGAACTGAAAAAAGGCCTCATCGCTAGATCGCGTCCGGCCTGAAATGTGCCCATTCTTGAATTTCAAAAAATTACTACGGGTCCTACGAGAGACGTTGCAAGGAGGGAGTTCCGACATTTCTATTGGTGCATTCCCAAGGGCTGTTACCTGGCGGCGCGGAGTGGAGCCGCGTGGACGAGTGTTGCTAATAATTGAGAATATCTCATTGTTTATTTTTAATTTTCCGCCATTGTTCAATTGAAGAAGCTTTACTTTGTAAAATGTTTGTGTTTGGGTTGTAATGATTAATTTTGGGCTGAGCAAATTGCGATTATCTATCTACGTTTTCTTTCTAGGTAAGTACAAAAGTACCCACTTCCTTTGTTTTGTAGTTTTTGTCGGAAATCAGAGTATTGCAATCGCAGTTTCGAAGTTTAATACACAGAAGAGGTTTAATTAAATAGGATGAACATTTTTATAATAATCATATATATGTAGATAGGGATAGGGTAAATCTTTACATCTACTTTTTTATATCCATCAGTATGCTTTCTTATAATATTAACGTTTATTTTGTACGTAAGTACATATACACAGATGTTGCACGTCTAGGTGTCTATCAACAGTCTTGAATAGTTAATTAATTGATTGATAGGCATGTATAAGGAAGGATGACAAATGTATGGAATGAATATTGAATTTAATTAATAGCATATTATGATATAAGTGTATAAGAGCACTTTTAAAGCACGCGCCTTTAGATGTCTTTAAATTTACTTTTTTGGGTTGTTCCACATTTGTATTTTTTTAATTGTTTCAGTTTTTGACGAACAAATTCTTTACAAACTAAGTCAAAATTACATTAGATTTTAATTTGTTTCAGATAACGTCTATTTTTTGAGAGCATCAATTTGTAAAGGAAGATCCCATGGGCGAGAAAGCTTTCTTTGATCGCTGTGCCTACAAAGTATGTCTTCGTCATTGGTACCAAATATTTTCCCATTAAATGTGGTTCAAGAAATCTGAGCAGTTAAATTTTTAAAGACTGCCTTTTGTGTACTTGGGTACACAAAAGGCCTTCACCTGATCAATACATCCCTTACAATAGGAAGAGTTCCAAAGGAAATTAAGAGCAGTGTTATTGTGCCTATCCCGAAAGTGCCTAGACCAAATAAAGCAGAAGAATATATTGACCCATTAATTTATTATCGGTAATAGACAAAATTCTGGAAATTGTGGTATGCACAACTGCGACAGTTTCTAGAGGTAAACAAATTGTTATTTAAAGGTCAGTCGGGTTTTTGGGAAACATTCGTGCAAGTCAGCATTACAGTATGTGTGTTCGAAATGGTGTTCATATGTTCATGATGGATATGTTGTCCTGAGCATTTTCATTGACCTTCAGCGTGCGTTTGAGACCATCAATAGGAGAAGACTTATCCACAAACTACAGGCCTACGGAATTACAAACAGTGCACTTATCACCTGGAGGATCGCGCCCATATGACTAGAGTGAATAATGTGTCCTCAAATCCGTTTGATAGTGAGATAGAGGTGCCGCAGGGCAGTGTTCTGAGCCCCCTTTTGTTTGTGCTATATGTCAATGACCTAGACCGAGTTTTAAATTATATGTTTCTAAATTTGTTTGTGGACGATATGTTGATCTGTGTTTGCGGGAAGGATTTTAATCAGGTAGTAGATACTATGAAATCAAAACTTGACATCCTTTATAACTCGTTGTGTGTAAATAGGCTAGGTTAAAAAAAAAAGACAAAGTACATGGTTTTTTGGCTCTAAGCAGAATTGTAATAGATTTCTAGAAAATAATTATTGGATTAAGATAGATATCTAATAGCCTATTTGAAAATGCATCTAGTAATATTTAGGGGTAGTCTTGGATTCTCAGCTTAATTTTTCGTTACATGTAGATCATATTAGAAAAAAAAAATTGGAAAAGATAGAATTTTTTAGGATAATAGCTGAGATTCTTAGTCACTGGAGTCGTGTTCTTATATATAATACCATTATATATCCTCATTTCAATTACTGTTTTTCATTGTTGATATTAGGTAAAAAGGCTGATATACAAAGACTCCAGTTGCTACGAAATAAAGCTATGCGCATTATATTGTTCTGTACACGTTAAACTCCCATTAATTTGATACTAAAGCCACTTAGATGGCTTTCAATACAGCAAAGCGTAGAGATGTCCAATGTACTATTTATTTTTAAAACAAAAAATCAATTATTGCCCGAATAAGCTGGTTTTAAGGTGATTCATGTTTATCCCACCGGGAATTCATAATTAATGTTTTATTAAGGACTTTAATATATAAACAATGTAAGTCATATTCAAAATGCGAATTGACATTATAATTTTTTTATTCACTATCCACTTTTATTCACGAAGTAAAAAACAACATTTTAATATTACTCCAAGAGTTATTTTTAGTTACTTAGTATTCAAAAAAGTTGTTTGCAGTTTTTTTTAACTGGAACATAAAACTTTAAATGTATATTATATAATTGTATTTTTCCAATTTACTGCAATTAAGGATTTTTTCACAGTGTAAAAAAGTAATATTTTTCTAGCCAGTTTGAATTTTTTAAATTAAAAAGTAACTTTTATGGGCCAATATTGTTTGGCAGGAAACATGATTTTGAATATGATTTGACAATTTTTAATATATATACATATATAAATTTTTAAATACTAATAAATGAGATCTGTGAATCATCTTATATTTAAATAAAGATAAAACATTAATCGACGGATTACAATTAATTTATTAGTTGATTCTTATTAAATGGTGATGCTTTTAGGTTGTATCTATGTTAATGTAGTCCAATTACTTTTCGATATTTAAGTAATATTTATAAGTACTTATTTATGGAGTTGTAGTCGATCTAATCTCTTGATAATCAGTATATCACAATAGCTATATTAGCAACTTCTGATTGAAAAATAGCAAAAATAATTATGGTTTCAAATTTCCTTAACTGGTGATTAATTGTAACTTATAATATACAAGAAAGTTATTTTAAGAACATGTATAACTTTACAAGTTTGATAGGCAATAACACAAAACTTTGATATGAAAAAATTTGGCATCTAAGATAAAATAAATGAATTATTTCAAAGGGAAATAATGCAAGTGAACATAAAATGATCAGTTGAAAATAAGGGATGAATCAAACCAGAAGTTGCCCGAAACAGCACACAATATACACTTCTTAGTTCTTTAGTTTTAAGGGTTGTATAGGTTGATGTGTTTTATCAATTGAATTGTTTAATTTTCGAGTAAATATAGTTTTACTCGGATGTTGTTTATTTCACTATCCTAAATCCGAATTTTTTTCAAAAATTATTTACTTGATTATAGCGAATAAACTACAGTATATATTTTGAAGAGTACATTTATATTAATTTAATTTGATTGTCAATTATGTAATAATGATAATAATGGCTATAAGCGATTGAAAGTTTTGAACATTGGCTGTTGGCCTGGAGCAATATTGCAAATGAATATAATAACTTTTTAATTTCTGTAATTCCTGATTTGTTAAGTAGTTTAGTAGCAATACCTTTTGAAAATAGGATTAGTAGTAACATAGGTACAATGTTTCTGAGTCCAGTAACCGAGGATGAGATTTGTAACATAGCACAGAAGTTAAAAAATAAAAATAGTAGCGGAATAGACGAAATTCCAACGAGCATTATAAAAGTTGCAGCTGGGAAGGTTAAACATATTTTGTGCTATGTCATAAATAACTCATTTAAATTTGGAATATTTCCTGAAAATTTGAAATTAGCTCTTATTAAACCCTGCTATAAAAAAGGAGAGCCTGCAATTTTAAATAATTATAGACCTATAAGCTTGTTACCAAATTTCTCAAAATTTTTTGAATCAGCAATGAGCACAAGATTGATTAACTTTTTTAACCAATGTAATTTATTTGGTCACTGGCAGCATGGCTTCCTAAAGGGCAAATCAACACAAACAGCGATTTTTGCTTTTATTAAAGATATCCTACAGCACTTTGAAAATGGGGATATAGCAATTGGTATGTTATTGGATTTATCCAAAGCATATGATTGCCTAGATAGAGACTTACTTATTAAAAAATTAGAAAACTATGGAATAAGAGGTAATGCCAAAAAATGGTTTTCCTCATATATTGACAACAGAAGGCAAATGGTGACAGTCACTAAAGATGGGAAAACTGGGTACTCAGAAATTTTGTACAATAATATAGGAATAGCACAGGGTAGTATTTTGGGGCCGATACTGTTCATTGTCTTTATTAACGACTTGTGCCTGTTGTTGAATTCCTGTAGTCAAAATATTGTTAAATATGCAGACGATACAAACTTAATTGTTGGTAGTAAAACACTACAAGAATTGGAAAACAAAGCTGAGGAATTCTTTAATAAGGTTACAGAGTGGTTCTGTATGAATAGATTGATTTTGAATAGAGAAAAAACAAATATTTTGTTGTTTAAAACAAAGCAGTCTAACATACCCAGACCACTACAAATTGAGTTAAACGGCCACAACCTGGATGTGAGTGAAAATGCAAAATTGTTAGGAATTTATATTAATGAGCATCTGGATTGGTCCTATCACATAACACAAGTAATTAAAAAACTTAACTCGATTTGCTATGGTATTAGGGTGGTTAGTAGATATATTAATGAAAACTTTCTGAAAATATTGTATTTCGCAAATTTCGAGTCAGTACTGAAATATGGAATTATTTTCTGGGGAAGGGACAGCATGTTGCAAAATGTTTTTGTAATTCAGAAAAGATTAGTTAGAATTATTAAAAAAATGGACTATCTCCAGAGCTGTAGATCAGTATTTAAAAGGATGGGGATTATGACTACCTATGCACTATACATATATGAATGTCTACTATTTTTCTTTTGTAATAAATACCTTTTTGAGGCTAAAACAGGCCAGTATTATAACACAAGAACATTAAATTTTAAATATCCAACTCATAGGCTCTCGCTCACAGAAAAGGCTCCTCATTATATGTGTGTAAAATTATATAATGCTCTCCCTATCCAGATAAAGGGTATTGAGTCGGTTAAAAAATTTAATCTGTCTGTTAAAAATTTATTGGTGAATCTAGAACCCTATTGTCTAAAGGATTTTTGTACGGATTTGTAAAGGTGTTCTGTGACACTTGACGTCATTTCATTTCATGTTCATTGTGAAATTTGTAATGTGATTTGAAATAAAGAGTTTATTATTATTATTATTATTATTATTATTATTATTATTATTATTATT
>MU182560.1:91073-113260 GCA_016904865.1 Pissodes strobi | reverse complement strand
ATTATTATTATTATTATTATTATTATTATTATTATTATTATTATTATATGTACCGATACATAAATTAGTATTAATATATGCCGAACTCATATTAAATAAAGACTTATCCAAAGTGGTAAGAGTTTTGATTTCAGTTTTTAAACACCTTATTTCTTATCTCCCCCTCTTGCAAAAATAATGAAATTTAATAAAATAAAAATATTTAATTTTATTATTAATCTCCAAATAACAAGACATTTTAATCAATAATTTGATAAATACATGTTTCTGGTGCATTAAAGCATAAAATTGCAGAAAATGTTTAATTGTGTTCTTTCTATAAAAAGAAAAAATACATAAAATAACTATACCTACCTACTATTGGAACTAAATTTAATTTTTATCTATATTTCTCTATAAACATTGTAAGTTTAAAAATTGCAATACCTTACTTTTTGACTAATAATAGCAAACGAATAATCAATTTTTATAAATATAATTTTTTTTATAGTTTAATAATATGTTTTTTGTGTTCCTAATTTTGAATGCGTTAAAATATCCAGTTTATATTGTAAAATTTTACTTATATCAAGTCAAAACGTTTTACATTTAGCAAATAGGATTTTATTATTGTTTATTATTTTCCCATTTTTTAATGGCATATGCAAATCTATTTTCTTCGGCATCAATTCAATTAGGCCTATATGAATAATAGAAACTAGTAAAGAAATTGACACAAAAATCAATGTGTTAAAAATGCTAAAAACCATTTTCCCGAACAATAAAATAAATTAAATTGAAAAGTCAAGATTGGGGAAGCAGGTATTGGAAATTTCATTCTGTGTGTAAAAATTAAACTGATAAAACCGGTTCTAGCCACTGAGCCTTGGCTGAAGATCATTTCTTGGAAATCTACGGCTCGGCGAATATAATTTTGTATTCCCCTTTCTACCCCTTCCTTTTCGTATGTAGGGTAAACATTGCACGTGTGTTCATTCAGAAATACTGTTTTTGGTGCCAGCCACTGGGGGCAGCACCTCTCCACAGGCCCCGTTGAACGACTATTTTCTTATAAAGACAATGCTTTTAGCTTTCTTTCTAGACTGGCTGATGCTGCGAATGAACGTTGTAACAAGAGATGGCGTTAGTAGTATCGCCAAGGTTTTTAAGATTTCTTTGGAATGCGAGCACAGTGAATGTTAAATTTTACAAAATTAAATTTTTAGATTTGGAAAAGTGTTCAAATGGTTTTTGAACACCGCCATCCGATGGCCCCGTAGGAGATATCTGGTTTTGACTATAATTAGTAAACCAATTGTTCTTGAAGCAAGAACTGTGAATATTTGCTTTTAATTTGTACGGTAATTTTGTATACAAATTTTTAAGAAAAACATGAATATAGATGATATCCAATAAACTGCTTAAAATAGCCAAATCAAGTACAAACAAACTTATCGGTGGGGGATATAGTCCCCCCCCCCCTCCGTGGATAATGAATATTAACATTTTAAAAGACGAGAATAATGCACGTTATTTTGTTTAACTTTTATAGCATACTTAAATATAATGATCCAGAATAATAATTAAATAACATATGGATTCCCCTGTAATATAAGGGGTGCTCTTCATGCGCGGTCGTTTTCACAGTAATTGGATTGATTAATGAACTGAAATCACCTGATCCCTGATGTCAAAATGAAGAAATTAAAGGTTGTTTAAAGACATTAAATTTTATTTTAAATCCGGGACTGGATACAGCTTTTAAATATATCACCATGACATTGAGAATACTTACTTGTGACTATACCGATAGCCACTGCGGAAGCCGAAAGGAGCTTTTCAACTTTGAAGTTGATTAAAATATATTTAAGAAATTCATTGGGTAATGATAGACTAAAGGCTTTAGCTATGATAAATGTTATGGTCAAACGAATTCTAGATTTTAATGAAAAAGTTATTGAAAATTTTATTTTGGACAAAAACATGCGATTGGAATATCACTTTAAAAACTCGAAGTGCTAACCATTTTGCTTAACAACAATCACTCAAGAAAACAAGAAGGACATGACCAAAGATTGAATAAAAGCGAGATAATCGGAAATGTCATCAATACAAACATATTGCGAAAACCAGAAGGAAGAAAATATAAGAAACAGAAATACCATGACTTATGAAAATTCTCCAGCAATAAGAATATATAGAGACTTAAAGAAAAACAGGAAGAATAGGATCTGTCTAAAAAAATCTAATATTAAAGTTAAACAAAAGGCAACAACAAAACTGGGTAAAAACAATGCTGCAAAACCAAGAAGATCCGATTTTTCTTGAAACGTTAAAAACAGAACAACTTTTATGCAAATACCTATGACTAGATTCGAAATATCCCAGAACAAGAAAATTTTTCAGAAGAATGAAATCGACACTTTGAAGTATTCGATAGAGAATTTATGTCAGTTGGACAAATTAAGTAAGTTAAAAATGCTTAGGAATCCAAAAGGAACTTTGAAATAGTTCGAATTCAACACACATTTGCTGGCGAAGACGAAATCCTAACAAACCGCTTCTGAAACCAATAAATGAAGTAAAATGTGAAAATCAAGGATATCCGAGTTAGATGGCCAGATAATGTATAATTTTGCGATCAGTAACTAGAAGCACTCAATTTATTGAAAATAAATTAATGATCACATTCTCTACAAATAAACCTTAAGAGTTTGGAATGTTTAAAAGCGTCCATTAACATAATCTCAACATGAACTTACCATTTGTTTTATTTGTAAGCTTGACCTTAGCAAATGAAATAGACTCTTTCATCCAGTGAGCTCCAAAGTTAGGACTTTCAGGATGCACGTAGATAGGATTTGAAGGTGGAACTTCTGCTTTACCTCCTGGCACCCATTCGCCATTCACGTATTTCCATCTATGGGGATCTATTTGAACAAATTCTAAAAGGACCGTATACATTGCTTTAGATTCCAGACCATTAGCAGTGACTTTGACTACTGGAAACATTCTCCTGAAATGTAAATAATATTAGAAAAATAATCTTTAATACTCATTAAAACTTTCCTCATGCCGAACGACATCGACAGGAAGAAAGGCCACGCAATGAAAAATACTTTATCTGGTACTTAACTCAGACTAAGTATGCAATTACGAAATGTATATTCTTAAAAATAATGAGTTTCACATTCGTTTTACCTTGTTTTTGATGATACCTCTTTTAAACTGGCTAGAAAGATGTATACTAAAAGGTTATTTGGACCTTCCTCCAAACATATCTTTTATATATCGTGTCCGGTAAGTATATGGCATATTCTCGGAAGCGTATATGATAGGTCAAAATAACCTTAATTAGTCATTGGAAAACATTAATTAAGTGCCCCATAATCGATATACGGGGCTTATTTTGTAGGCCATAACATCATATTACGGTAGATGTTTTATATCATTAGAGAAGTCAGGAACGTTGGACCAAAATTTGGGACAAGGGTCATTTTATAGAGCTAAAAAAGATACTGTATATTTGTTTTGATACAATTAGCCGCTTTTTAGTGTTAATACATCTCTACACTCGGCACTACCGAGAAGGGTAGTGAACGACACAATATCTCGATAGATCTGTGAAATGCGTGCCACGAGGATATCGGAAACTTCCATAGGCAATCAGACTATTGAAGCGAGCCCCACTCGAGGTACGCCACATGACGGAGTATGCTAATGTAGATTCTAGTGGTGGATGAACTACTGGAAATACTGACAGACCTCGGACTACATTGTGTGGAGTATGCCCATGATATTGTCATTATGCAAGGGGAAAGTTCCAGGGCAAACTATGTGAACTCATTCAAGCTGGACTGAAAGCAAAGGAAGAGAGAACGCCCTAGAATGAAAGTTATCCGAATACACCGGACTAAAATAACACCGGCATCAGAAGTCAAATATCTACGCATAACGCTAGATTGCAAACTCAAATAAAATAAACACAATGAAGGAGTTGCAACTAAGGCTACGAGGGCCCTCATGGTGTGCCGAAGCCTTGCAGGAAAAAACCAGGGGGATGTAAACTAGAAATCCTGCGGTGGATGTACACAATGATAGTAAGACTTGCCCTACTTTATGAGTCTATAGTCTGGTTTAAGGAAACGGAAAAGCAGAGCATAAAATCAACCCTCAACAAAGTACAACGCCTGACGTGCATGAACATAACAGGCGCAATGAAAACATGTCCAAGAGTAGCATTTGAAGCAATCGTGGGTCTAGCGCCTCTGCACATTGTTGTAGGGGAGCAGCTAGACAATAAATGACCAGAATCACAAGAAAGGGAGCGAGCGAGAGAGGACGGATTAGAAAAAGTGAATTAAATTCCCTGAAAAAGCATATATCATTTCTTGGGCTCCCCAGGCACGATATAGTCAAAACTACTTCACAATCGTGATAAGAAGTAGAGGAGAATGGAAAAAGATCACCACTGGCATTCTCACATTGCAGCAAAGTGCCATAAAATGGAATACAGATGGGTCAAGATCTGAACAGGGGACTGGAGCCGGAGTATTTGGACAAGGAACCAAATTCTTCGACGCAATGGGAAAACACCAGGACGCCATAGGAAGATGCGTGCATTTCAACCTTGACAGAAACTATAGGAAAAAAGAAATTGTCATCTTTGCAGACGACAGTCAAGCAGCTTTCAAAGCGCTGAGATCATCAGCAATCAGCTCCAGAATGGTATGGGAATGCCTAAATAGGCTAAACGAAGTAGGCAAGAATAAGAAACTATCCCTTCAATGGATAACGCTGGGATAGAAGGCAACGAAAAATCAGACCAACTGATGGCAAAAGTAGGAGTACAAACACCGCTTTTAGGACGGGAACCAATCCGTGACACACCTATAAGAAACAGTTCGGGAAAGAAGAGTTAGATAAATGGATCAATCTAGG
Source organism: Pissodes strobi (assembly GCA_016904865.1). Taxonomy (NCBI): domain Eukaryota; kingdom Metazoa; phylum Arthropoda; class Insecta; order Coleoptera; family Curculionidae; genus Pissodes; species Pissodes strobi. The sequence continues at coordinate 108,340 of MU182560.1, read as the reverse complement.
GTTAAGGGAATCAAAGATATTTTTAGCGCCACCTCACCCAGGAAGATCAAGAACACTGAGTAAGACCAATTTCCGCATCCTCACCTGCTTTCTTACAGGCCACTGCCGGTTGAGCAGGCACCTGGAGAGAATAAAAACTGAACACGAGGGCAGTTGCCGGTTCTGTGAGGAGGGAAGGAAGCCCCCTAAAAAATCTTCTCATGGAGTGCGAGACGGTCGGGAACAAGCGAATCGCTTGCTTCGGGTACTGCGTCGTCGAACAGGAGAAATGTCCATCCATAGAACCATCCAGATTACTTGCTCTTATCAAAGCACTGAAGCTAGATGAGGTACTCTGATTGAGAATCACATCGACGGAAGCACCAAGATAGGGTGACCGACATGACTCCCTCGCACAATAGATCTATACAGGTCGCATCGTACTAATACTTCCCAAGATCATTCATTCATTCACTCATTCAATGTGTTATTGACATAATTTTTTTTAAATTGTCTGATTGCTTGAGTACATGGAGCAGAATCCCTATAGCGAATAGGCGGACATACATCTAATTTAAGCACTCGATAATTGTGTGGAGGCAAGAAGAATTTATTCTGATACATTTCCATATCGACCTGTACCGCACTTAAAAAGTTTTATAAGGTTGATCGTAGCTCTCCAAGCAGAGCAAGGAACCTTCAGTTAGAGAAGGAACTTCTGGATGAAAGTGCTAAAATTTCATCTAATGACGTACGAAAGCTGTTGATCCTAGTTCATGTGACAAAGTGGTTTGTTCTTGAGACCCTTCGAGAACAACTGCTATATATCCTTATAACGTCCAGAATGTACATGTCATGCGCCCTGCGAATTATCTTGCAAGAGTTAATTACGCAAATTGGTTTTTGCAACGATTTAGAAAAAAATCCAAATTTTACAGTTATTATTTTGTTCACGGATAAAACCAGTTTCACCGAAGAAAATCCCCATGTTTCTTGGTGATTGGAAACCATCTCCTTGGACTGTTTTTTTTTGTAAGACAAATTAAATGATGTCATGTTGCAATTCTTGCAACAAAATTTAAATGGTTTATGAGAAAATGTGCCCTTAAAAATTTGAAATCCGATGTTATTTATGCTCGACGGAACACCGCACCATTTTAGTATTTTAGTTCCTTGGCCCTTATCAAAAACTTTTGGTTATCGATTGATAGGTCGAGATGTGTCTATTTTATGGCTACCGAGGTTGACCGACATGACTCCCTCGGATTTTTTCTTAGGGGAAACTTTAAAGAAGCCTGCATATTCGACGCCAGTTTCACGCAATGGAAGACCTGACAGAAAGAATAACACACTCTTGCGACGAAATTCGAAACAATTATGGAAAGTGGTTTCAAGTAGAACAACAAAACATCTGTCGTCTGTGCATTCTTGCATTCAAATGCAAAAAATTTCAGTTTGAAGTATTTTTTATAATTAAACTTGTATCCGTTTCTCTTAAGCAACGACCAACCCTTTGACTGCTTCTTTTATGCGGTACACTTCGATCTGGTAATGTATCAGAATAAATTCTTTTTGCAACTACACAATTGACGAGCGGCTTGTCCGTAAATTAGATTCATGTTAACATAAATAAAAACGACTAGGGTTATATATATATATATATATATATCCTATTTCTTAACCTTTCGTCTATCTTCCATCATCCAAAATCTACTTAGTCATCCATTTTTCTTCTTTACTCTTCTGGGTTTTAGGTACTTGTCTAGTATTATTGAGTTGAAGTATCTTCTGTATTACTAATATCCTCTACGGTATTCAGATGTTCTGTTGTGCGCTCTGTTTAGTGTGATCATTTTTCAGTAGTATTATATCGTGTTTTTTAGTTTTTGTTTGTTGAATCTTCTTTGCCTTAAGGTTTATTGTGCCGAGGAGTAAGTTGTGAGCCGACTTGATGTCGGCTCCTGGATATGTTTTGACCGATGTGGTCAATCTAGGTTCTCACCATTTGACCTGAAGTGCCCTGAGATGATTTCGAAGTATACAGTCATTCTTGAAGGAAGCTTGAAAAAGGTATTGCTGATTACAAACTGCTCCTCCATTGCAAATCAACCAGCCGTTCTCCACGCTCATTACGCCCTCCGAGTCCAAAGGTCCCACAAAGTTTGCAAACTGGCCATTGCCAACTTTGCGTTAAAATCGCCCATGATTATTGTTAGTTCATTTTTGGGGCGGCTTCTTAGAGTATTCGTTAGGTCGTTGTGGGTTTTCCAATAGGAACGCTCGATCTTCGAAATGTAATAAAACAAATTGTGTAAGTGAAGGTAAGATGTATTTATTTTTATTTTATAGCATATGTAAGCACATTATGTTTTAAAAATCATATCGGCTTTATGTCCTCCGCGGCTTCCTCTGATGGTTCGAATCCTGAAGATCCAATTTTCAATTATCTTATCGCATAGAAGTGGCTCAATATCACCAATGACGCGCCTGATGTTGGTCTTTAAGGCGGCAACCATCTGTGGTTTGTCAGCATACACTCGAAATTTTACAAAACCCCAGAGAAAAAAATCCAGTGGCGTTAAATCGCACAATATAGGAGGCCAGTTGACGTCGCCACCTCGCGATATAACGGAACTTTCGAATTTCTCATGCAATAATGTCAGTCTATCACGTGCAGTATGGCACGTAGCACCGTCTTGTTAAATCCATATGTTTGTTAGATCCATACCATCCACTCTAGGCCAAAAAAAAAATCTGTGATCATCGCTCTATACCGCTCACCGTTCCTTCTGCATTTTCAAAAAAATATGGACCGGTGCCGCGGTGATTCCGCCGGACCACAGTGCACACCATACACTGACTTTTTCGGAATAGAGTGGGACCTTATGAATCTCCCGTGAGTTTTCGTCGCTCCAAATTCGGCAATTTTGCTTGTCAACGAAGCCACTCGCCTCGTCGCTAAACGTTATTTTTCGCCCAAAATCAGAAGCAACCTCCAACTGCTCTAGGGCCCGCTCAGCGATTACAAGGCGCTCTCTATGATCGTTGGGCTTTAATTCTTGGGATAGTGGCACTTTATAAGGGTGAAGCTCTAACTCCTTATGCAGGATTCGCCAAGTTGACGTCGAAGAAAGGCCAAGTTCTTGAGCACGACGCGGAATGGATCGTCTTGGGTTCTCACACACACTCTCCTGGACTGCAGCAATATTTTCAATGGATCTAGCGTTTCGCTGACGTACAAGCGTTGTCTGATCTAAAAGCGACCCGGTTGTTTCAAATCTCTGAAGGACGACCGTCGATACCATAATTTGGTATCGACGAAGTGCACGGAATGTTTGGCGAATAGAACATTGATTTTGATAATAAGTTTTAACCATTTCCACGCGTTGTTGAATCGTATAACGTTCCATAATGAAATGTAAAAACTAACTGAATCACAAAAAATAAGGGGGATTCTTTGTGAACTGTATACGCCTACTAAATATGCCGCCTGTCTGACTATCGACTTCATCATGCGCTGTTGTCAAACATCGAGCTTTACTATTGAAAACCCCATGCTTAAATTATCTCATCCGCCTTATCGGCTGTGGGGGCATATATTTGTATGAGGGGCATATATTTGTATGATGTTAGACTTAATTGAAATAGTATTAAGCTAAATGAGTAACATTATCTCTGATATTGGAATACAGTTTGAGACGTGTCTGGCGGATTTACTTCAGCTTCAGCTTGACTAATTGCTAAGCAAATCACAAATGGGAATAAATAAGTATTCTTGAATATCTTATGGACATACGAAGTGTGTGTGCATAAATTCGAGAGATATATAACATCTATTTTTATTAGATCATGCATCCCTACGAGTTAAAAAAGGAAATTTCATTTGAGTTAACTGAACCGGAGTTATATCCAAAATACCGAAACAGAATTATTGCACTCGACGCGCGTTTCGCTAACCATGTTAGCATCATCAGGAGATGATTAATCATCATATACCGATTATGCTAACACGGTTAGCGAAACGCGCGTCGAGTGCAATAATTCTGTTTCGGTATTGTGGATAAAACTCCGTTTTAATGCATTTTGCCGAAGGTTCCAAACCCCAAACCCCAACTAACTCAACACATTTGAGCGAATTCATTTTCGGAATTAGCCTGGTTTAGTAAGAAGTCTCTATAGTATCAGCAAAAAATTAAAATAAATTATCTAATTTAAATACCTCAATAAGAAATCTGATTTTAATATTGGATCAGGGTGGACACACACAGGCTTATATCGACAATGCATAATAAATTTATATATTGCTTTCCCGGCTCATTCGGTGTTCTTATCACTATAGTGGAGAATATTGTAGAGTGCGAATATGGTCACCGTCTATAGATATTCTAATAAGTCGCCGCGGAAAATTTCCCTCCTGCCTGCGCCAATCCGTCGCCCATCGGCTACCCGGCGATGTCACGGCCACAGTTTATACCGATTCGGCGACGGTATAAACTGCGTCACGGCTTAGCCGTGACTCGGTTTTCGCAAGTGCTTTCGCGACCGGATGTGGTGAATTTACCTTTACGGAATTGTTTCCGCACGCTTTACGCTTTTTAAATAGTATATTATTTTATATGGAGGAAAAGTAATACTTTTCATGGCGCGCTCGTGTTTAACAGCCGAACGGAGTGAGGCTGGTAATAGAGAGCAAGCCATGAAAAGTAACTTTTCCTCCAAATAAAATATGCTGTTTTTTCTTCAAATGTCGACAAATTAATCCAAAAACGTCTCTTTTTAATAGTAATAATAATTATTATTAAAGATAAGTGGGTTCGCAAGGCGGCTTAGACCGGTGCGATGTCGGTGAATAGGCTCAGGTTGTTCCTATAGTAATGTAACATAAAGCTGTCAGTGGACACTGTCAACAATAATTATATTTTTAAAATTGCGTTTTCGATTGCATTTTAATTCCATATTGATAAGCAGTTATTGAGTAAGTTCGATTAAATAATAACCAATTTCTTCCTAAATTAGTGATTTTTAGAAAGGCAGTCATAAATTGAGTGATAAATACAAATTTTAGTTTAATAACTCTAGAGTTGTTGACGCTTATTTTGATGTTTGTTTGTATTGTATCTATCTTGCTATGACAACACTTTTACATCCGCCGGCGGAAAAGTGAAAGTAAAGCTCCGGCGGAGGAAAAACGAAACTTCACTGCCGCCTGCACAGTCGAGTAATGACGGATTTACTGACGTTTGAAGAAAATAGTATATTGTGCAACAAGTGCTGAAAATAAAACTTTTCACACGAATGAGACAGTTTGGTGACACGAGCCGTAGGCGAGTGTCATAAAGTCTCATGAGTGTGAAAAGTCTTTTCAGCACGTGTAGCTCACTACTTTTTCTAGGACTGCTACATACAGGATGCCCCATTGGGAGTGTGGTAGAAAATTACATGTTGTAAGTATGGGAAACTTTTTTATTATTGATTTATTACAAAATTTCATTTTTATTGAAAGAAGCTACGTGAGTAAGAGATTCTCGCTAAACTATAACTAGGGGCACAGTCCTAAAATGGTGCTACCGGTGTAGGGTCCCCATTTTTTTTAAATATTTTAAAAAATAGACTCCGGGGACGAAGCCCTAAAATGAGGCCGCAGGGGGGCGAAACCCTAGAATGGGGTCTATGGTACGTGAGTCCCATTTTTTACAGATTTGGAGCCCCCGGGGTCGAAGCCCTAAAATTGTGCCCCAAGCCATAAAAGGAGGCCCCTGGTATGAGAATCCCATTTTTTACAGTTTTGCAAAAAGGGGTTCCCGGAGGGTGAAGCCCTAATATTGAGCCCCCTTTTTTTAGAGATCTGAGAATGGGACCTCTGGGGGCGAAGCTCTAAAACGGAGACGAAGCCCTTTAATCTAAATACCCGAGTAACCGTGTGAAAAGTATACTTTGCACACGCCGTGTGCAAAGTATACTTTTTACACGATGTTTGAAATGTCCAGTTTTCAAGAGCAGTTGTTAGTGCGTTTTTGTCTATTTTCAGGGCAGTCGTAGAAAAAAATATATATGGTTAAGATGGTTAAGCGTAGTTTTTCTTATTGTACTGTTGATGACTGTTGTGTAACTACACGTGATCTCTCCCTCATTCTCTCTTACAGAATTGGTAAAGAATTATTCAGTTTTTATGAGACGAAGTGAAACTAACCGAAAGTTGATTGGACGACTAACCCAAACTAACCAAATCAATTAAAATTGGTTATAACGTATCGGAACCGGTTCAAATGACTAAAATAAGGTGATACTAAGGGGAACTAACCGAAAGTGAATTAGACGACTAACCAAAATTAACCAAATGTATTAGAATTGATTATAACGTATGGGAAATGTCTAAAATAAGTTGAAACTAAGTGAAACTCACCAAAAGTTTGATTCGACGACTAACCCAAACTAACCAAATCTATTAAAATTGATTCTAACGTATCGAAACCGGCTCATATAAGTAAAATAAGTTGAAACTCGATAAAGAAACATTCATCTATCACGTGATCTGTGCTACTCGGTACGCGCGCTTGTCTTCAGTATCCCAGATTAAGCAAAAACTAATCGGAACTAACTTTACAAACAAGCGCATTGAGACCAACCCCGCCTAACATAAAACCAAAATTAATCCCAACTAACAAGCATAACAAAAAATAAATAAAACAAGTCTTGTCGCCGACGGGAATCGAACCCGGGCAGAAGTATCACAAGCACAGAAGCTGATCCTAAAACGCAACTGCGCATGATTGCAAATAGTTATACCGCAGCGGCTAGACGTTTGTATAAAAAGGCAAGAAATATAAGGAAATAAAATATAGTCAGCAAGATAAATAATCATGCGCCTCAAATCTTCTTCTCGACCTTGGATATGAATAATATTAATTCTTATTAGCTTAATATAACTATCCCTTTGCTTCGTTTTAATAAGTTATAAAAATAATATTTTCAGGAATAATAGATATTGGTTTAAATCAGCACAACACAAATATGGACTAATATAAAATTGTCAAACAGAGAAATGTACCATTTTTATTTAAAATCATATAGCATTAAAAAATAAATCTGGCAACACAGTCTTGTCTAGACACCTGCCCTCCTAGAGAGTAGTACAGTATTAGAAGTAAATACTTCGTTTTCGTCATGGAGTCTCAACTTTTTTTGCTTATTTGAGCCGGTTCCGATACGTTATAATCAATTTTAAGAGATTTGGTTAATTTTGGTTATTCGTCCAATCAAGTTTCAGTTAGTTTCACTTAGTCTCAACTTATTTTAGTCATTTGAGTCGGTTTCGATACGTTATAATCAATTTTAAAAAATTTGGTTAGTTTTTGTTAGTCGTCTAATCAACTTTCAGTTGGTTTCACTTAATCTCAACTTATTTTAGTCATTTGAGTCGGTTCCGATACGTTATAATCAATTTTAATAGATTTGGTTAGTCGTCTAATCAACGAACCAGTTCTGATACGATATAATCTAAGATTTGGTTAGGTTGGGTTAGTCGTCGACTCAATTTTCGGTTAGTTTCACTTAGTTCTTTAGGCATTTGAACCGGTTTCGATACGTTAGAATCAATTTTAATAGATTGGGATAGTTTGGGTTCGTCGTCCAATCAAATTTCAGTTAGTTTGTAGCACATACAGATGAAATACATACTGCTAAAACTGCATTGTAATATAATATTATGCTTAAGTAATAACTATAATAAAAAAAGGCGTTGAAAAATAATAGGATAAATTTTGTTTACTTTCTTCATCATTCTAAACAGCATTTTCTCACTAATAAACTTTTACTTTTTTACTTGATGCCACGAATTAACACCAAAATTAACACGTCGTTACTCTGTTAGTTATTATTTAGTCGCTAATAAAACTATAATAGTAATGAATAATTTTAAGATCATTAATTTATGGCTGACATATTAATTAGTAAAAATCGTACTGCAAATAATTTTTTTAAAAGCTATTAACATATTTTTCTTGTAGATATAAGTGATGTGAAGAAAACAAAAAAGTTTTTCCATAGAGTGTCAGGGCCGCATAAATTGCTTTCGTGACGAGGAAGAGTATTATGGAACGCATCTGAAACGGCTCTGCCATTATGTGAATAAACATAGTAGTTTGCTAATGCAGTAGTGTACTGAGGATTCAGTAAATTTCATGGCTAGGGCAGCCACGTCGCTATTGCTTCAAAGAAATAATTACAGAGCATCAGGGCAACTTTAAAATCAGGAAACAACATATGGAATATATGGATTTGATCAATGCCCGAAGGGATCATATTTACCACGGTAAAGTCCCGTTTTACCGAGTTGTACTTCACATTTTTTCCTATCTAAATAAAAATATTTTTAATGCATGCATAAATTTTTTTTATTGATGAATACAAATTAATAAGGATAATTTCTATTTGAATAAAATATACATAAATAGAATTTAATTTAAAGTTTAATACATTTGAAATTAACAATGTAATATTTTCCAATTTTGGCATAAGTGAATTTTAATTTCTAACTTATAAATATATTTCATCAATATATCATCAAAGCATTCTCCTTAAACGACCATCAGATAAATCTAATTTTACTAATCCATAATACATATTCTATATTATTTATATTTCATTTACTTGAATAATAAATGGGCTTTTTTCATGATGAGCACAAAATTTAAGTAAACATATTAACACATCATAAGTACTGATAAACAAAATGACCTTACCATGACTAAAATACAAACATAACCAATTAACGTGCTTTTCATTAGATTTGAAGATTAAAATAAAATTGTGGGCATCAAAACTGAAATGAGTAAAAACAATGTGACTTCACGTATGTTAATCATAGTTCTCCCAAATGTCTTAATAATATCTAACTCTCTTATGTTGATGATGAGTGGTAATGCAAACGATCATATAAAGCTTGTCAGTCAAGTATATGACATACCATCCATACTTACCATAGCAAAAAACCCTACACTGCTCCTTAACGGAGAGACAGAATTCTAAAGGGGTACCCATCTATTTCATTTCTCGGCTCTAACTGTTGAATCGACTTTTATAATTTAATAAAATTTTAATATATTATCTAGGCCATAAGAACTCATAAACTCATGAAACAATACTGCAGTAGATTTTTTACATCGTCAGAGGAGTCAAGAAATATTACATTCACTAAGCCAAAATTTTAACAGATGTCATTGTACAGGGCTGATAACTGATTTTTAACTACTTTACTTTAGCCATTTCTCTTTAAAAAAGGTAAGAACTCTACATTTTTGTTTCGATAAAATTAGCGTTTTCGAAAAACCTAAGTTTTTGTATAACACGATATTGAAATAACAGATCAGAATATTACAATAAAAGACCAATAATCTTTAATTATGCTGACATGCATCTAATTTATGGACAAGCACTCGGTAATTGTGTGGAGGTCAGAAGAATTTGTTCTGACACATTTTCCAATTAAAGTGTGCCACATAAAAGAAGTACTTAAAACTGAATCTTTTGGACATGAAAATCACTTATGAGCAAAAATGTTAAAAGAGTGAAAGCTCTACTTTGTCTAGTTGACTCTGCTCAAGCAGCTCTGGAGCTCTGTACATTTCCTTATGTGACACAAGCCTCTTTAAATTTCCCCCATAAAAATAAATCCAATTAAGTCATCTCGGGTGGCCTCGGTGGCCATAAAATAAACCCATATTGACCTATCTATCGACAAATCAAAAATCACAAGTATTTGATAAGTGCTGACGAGCTAAATTGCTAAAATTGTGCAATGCACCGTCGTGCATAAACCACATCTGATTTATAATATCTATGGGCCTACTTTCTAATGAACTATTTAAATTTTGTTGAAGGCATTGGAAATACTTGGCACCATTTAATATGTCTTAAAAAAAGAACGAACCACTAAGATGATTCCCAACAATCGCCGCACACATGTTAACTATGAAGCTTTGTTGGTGTTTCGTCTGTACTATTGCACAAGGATTTTCTTCTTGCCAGATATGAAAATTATGACTATTTATTACTCCGTCTCGGTTGCAACTAGCTTCATCGACGAAGCAAATAATACCAGTAATATTTGGATTTTGCCTAAATCGCTGCAAAAGCCAATTTGTGTAATTAACTCTTACAGGATAATCAGCAGGAGGCATGGCATGTACCTTTTGGGCGTGATAAGGATGTAGAAGTTGTTCTCGACGGGTCTCAAGAACAAGTAACTTAGTCGCATGAACTTACCAGCAGCTTCCTTACATTATTAGAGGGATTTTTAGCAATTTAATTCAGAAGCTCCTACCTAGCTCCTACTCTAACTGAGGGTTCCTTGCTCTTCTTGGAGGCCCTTCCCAACCACGATAATGCTGCCTACGATTAGCTACGTTTAGCATTTTTTTATTTTTAATTGGCTTTTTACTTATTTATCTGAAGCTGCAATTAACCACTTCAAAAGTTTTTTGGTGTGGTAAACATCGATTTGGAAATGTATTAGGATACATTTCCACACAATTACCGAGTGCTTGTTCATAAATTAATCAACAGAATTAAAACATTTTACATAATATCACTATACTAGTTTCAGATCATGATAATAATTTACATTAAAGTATAAGTACTTTCTAATTGTATTTATTATTCTTAGCTGAGGGGTAGTAACTTAAAAGCCTTGATACACATGTAATGGGGATTCGTCCTAAAAAATGCTGATGAAAGACTGAGTATGCTAAGGTGGTCCCTGCACCTGGTAACAACCGACATATTCGATAATTAATACGGTTTTGCTGAAAGGCTTCTGGGAATCCTTTTACAAACACTACAAAATATATGAAATACAAATAAGGTACAGTTAAAAACTCTCATTGAGAAACGTTTCGTCGACAAGATTCGCCAAGATGTAACATAAGAATGTAGCGGAAACTACGATTATGCACCTTAAGCACGACGAATGCCCATTGTAAGTTTCCTCAAAACACCGGCATAATAAAGCTTTCGTATTGAATTTATTGATAAAAATTTCTGAATGTACAAATTAAAGCACGGTTACTATTTAATTTGGTTTGTAATTTCTGGAGATGAATATTCCAACTGAGGGTCGGGTCAAGGTGAAAATCCCAAAAAATTCACACCCTCTACAACTTGAACCGACCTGCGATTCAAATGCACATTTGGGACTTGTTGTCATTTAGTTGTTTACTAAAGCAGACCAGTTTTGTTTCGTCAGAGTTCAGTCGAAGACAGCCTCCCTCACACCATTTCTGCATTTGGTTAGCCACCAATGAGCAGTTCTCTGAAATGTCAGACAAATTTACTTCAAACAGCACCATTGATGTGTAATTAGCATACTAGGAAACCAGACCAGTCACAAATTCTTCGGTCAGAGCATTTAAAATAAAAAGAGGACAGGCCAGAGAATGGAACTCTATGGCACTCACTACCTGCTTAATCTGTGTAGCTTGAGAGATGTGCTATTTACCATTGTTTGTTATACATTCCAGTGATTTCTATTTGAAAGGTAAAATTCTATTAAGGAAGCACATTTTCCCGTTATACCATAACCTCGTAGCCTCTGGAAGAATTGCTGATGATGAATAGTATCGAACCACTTATCAACATTTTCGACAATATAAGATGATCTTGTCAACTGCCAACTGTATGGATCTCTTTAGTCTGAAACCATATCGATCAGCAAATATACTATGTTGCTCTATGAAATTGATAAGTCTATTGCATTCTATCCTCAGTGTCCAGAGGCCAGTAATGAAAATGGGAGCTTCCCAGATGACGCCTCTCTCTCCCCCTCCCCATTGTGAATCGAAACCACTTTTACTCTCTTAAGCGGCGAGGGAAAAATATTCAAGACAAAACTCTGAATTTATTATATCAATATTAGTTTTACTATCGTCGGAAGTATACTTCGATTTTCGACTGCTTCCGTCTGAAGCTAGGGAAGAAGGCACTGCAACTATTTACAGAGCATGAGAACTTTCGTGCGTACTTGAAGCGATTTAGAGAGGAAGGATAAATGATGATGGGTGTGAGGGCGGTGTGGGTATGGAAAGTGTGGAATACATATTGTATGATTGTGAGATTGAAAGGAGAATAAACGCTAGAATGGAAGTTCTTCGAACGAAGGAAAAACTAATGTTTGAACTTAGATATGCGTTGGTGGAGGCAGGGGAAATGAATATATTTAATGATTTGTTGGAAATAGCTGTTCATGATGATGTTCAGATCTCCAAGCTGGGCAAGAAAGGTTGACGTATATATTTCGGTGCGTAAAGAGTTGGGTATGAAATAATATAGTTTTATTATATAGTTTTGAGTTCTCTTTTAGAATTTTCTGCATTTATTGGAATTGAAATTTATGTACGGGTATTATTAATAAAGTAAAACAAAAAAATATGTTCTTCTTTCCCCGCTAATATGGTTACCAGGCTTTGTCGTTCGCTCACGGAGAAGGTGCCCAACGGAGAGGGTTCGGCGGAGCTTGGGAACTATAGCGATGCTGGTCGATTTCTTTGACAGGAGATTCGCTAGATAAAGGGTGTCTTTGATGCGTGAAGCCGAAAAGTGTATAAGCGGGCCACGGCCGTAAACTTATTCATGCTTCTGTCTAAATTGAAATCTAACATCAGAAGAAATTATTTTAAAAACTAATATAGCAAAAACATGTATGCTTAAGACCATACAGACATGAAAACTTCAACAATGCGAGATTTTTTCGTGTTCTATATTTAGAAATTACTTGCCACAACTTCGATGTTTAAAGTAAAATCAGTTATAAAATCGGCAGAAACCCCTGCATATTGCCTGTGTCTTGTGTTCAGATTATCCTATCCTGGCCCATTTTTCCATCTTCAAATAGTGCTAAATGTTTTTCAGACAAATATATCTACTTATTTACCATACAAACTATAACCCATCAATATGCAAAAAGAAAAATTTTATCTCGAAATCTTCCATAAAATCCACCAAAATCTGCCTCTAATCACCAAAGAAATATCCACATTTTTCAGTCCTAACCCATTTACTCAGCGTCAAACCGTTTCAAGGGAATTTCAGGCAAATAAATTTATATAGCTACATATTTTAACCTAAACGTATGCGTAAAATTGCCGAAATTGGGATTTTTTTGCGATTTTCTGTATATTTCGATTTAACCTCGATTTTCTCGTGTTTCCCGGCTTTCACGGAAAATAATTATTCAACTTTTTTTATAACATAGATCATGATCTGGGTACCGAAAATGTATGGATAGCCGCCGACCGCCAACTAAGCAGCCTGGCCGAGAGCCTGACCAATAAAGCCTGAACCTCAGTTTTCCCATGTCTTTACAGTGCACTGAATTGTCGTTAATGCTCTGGTGGTTCAGTGCCGTCGATGTTATCTTTTATTTTTTAAGGTAATGTTTCTAAAAAAAAAAAATTCTTCATTTTGGGCATGTGTCAGGATCATAAGTTGCCGATCGGCGGCTAGCTCCAAGTGTACCGAGATACTCGAGTGTACCGGCATTGTCTTTATATACAATGGTACCGAGAAACGAGGCCCCTGACGCCTTAGCCACAGAAGGCTCCGCACGTAGATACTTAGAGCCTGATCCCTGTGTGGGGATCGCACAAAGTGTTCACGAAAGATCTTTGGAAGCCTGAAAGGTGCGTCGGGTCCAACAAGTATGGCGGACGGTCCGGAGATGGGGCAGACGAGCCTCATGACACATGGACCCGCAAATAGGGGGTTGATGGGGCTACCTAGGAAGTAGTGCAGGGCACTTGTGGGATTCTACACAAGGCACTGTAGACTTAGACAGCAGAGGAGTGTAGATGGTGCATGGAGGACAATGAGACCCCCCTACCATCTAGTTACGGAATACCCTGACTTTGCGTGACAAGATCCAGAATCTTTGGCGCGACGCCGACGCCGATCGAGCCAGTTCTCTAATGCGGGCTGAGTTCACACCGGACCCAATTGGTTATGTACGGATACTAAGCTATACGTTGGCTGGCGCATACGCTAAATTTGTATTTTTTAAGCTGAAATAAAAAAACACCAATTCAACATATCTAATCGAATCTATGAGATTTTGGTATGTTCTGCCAATATTATTCGGTTTTCCAATAATAAAATATTAAGCGATGACCTGTCGTGTTAAAACGCGAAATGGCGAAAACTCTAAATTCTACTAGCACACTCTGTGTAAATACCGGGTACCCGCTCTATACTGATTGGCGACTTTAACGCTAAACATGTCGTGTTCGGCGACGGTTACTCTAACCAGAAAGGCCGGGTCATCCGCACCTTGATTGAAGACAATCTGGAAATCCAATACCTTAGAACTCGTGACCCCACACATTATAGAGGACGCCGAGTACCTTCATACTTGGACGTGGCATTTGCTCGAGGAATGGCAGGCGTCTCGGCGCCAAAAGTCATGGACGATCTCAACTCGGATCACCTTCCAATCAAATTGAGCCTATCGCGAGTTAGGCGGCCGGTAGCCTCTGAAATGGAAACCATTTCATACAAAAATTTAGATTGGAGGGTGTTTCGAGAAAGATTAAATGCCGCCACAGTCATTCCGAGACAAATTGATTCCGTCCAAGACCTGGAGAACGAAGTGAACTCAATTACCAGGAACATCCAGCGCGTCAGAGACGAACTATGTCCAAAAATCAGGAGGAGACCGTTTACGGAAACTCTTCCTGATGAAATCCTATCCTTAATTAGCTCCCGAAACCGAATTCGGCGTAGGTGGCAAAGGAACAGAGCAGTAGGCGATCGGATTAGAGTTAATGAACTCACTGATAAGATTAAGAGGGATATCCGGGCGCACAGAGACGCGACTTGGATGAGTTTCGTGAATGGGCTCGGCACGGGGGATGCTTCTCTGTGGAAGCTCTCGAGGCAAGTTCGCAGGGGTCCGACTGAGATCCCCGCTATTCACCATGAGGGCGAGGATATACTGAGTGATCAGGCAAAGGTTGAGGCCTTTGCGGACTTTCTCGAGGGAATACACGGAGAGATACCTGACACCGTGCCATTGCACGCCCAGATCACGGAACGGATAACGCCGTTCTTAAACCACCCTTATCCAATCCCGCCTCCTGTGGCCCGGAAACTTCTTGTCACCCCAGCAGAGATACGCGATGTTCTTAGCCACCTGCCAAAGAATAAGGCTCCGGGACCTGATACAATCCCGAACCTTCTCCTCAAAATCCTCCCCAAGAAAACCCTGATACATTTAATGCATATTGTAAACGCTATTCTGCGCCTGCAACACTTTCCTAGCTCATGGAAGATCGCGCGAATAGTGCTGTTCCCCAAGCCCGGGAAGGACGCCAAACTCACGAGCTCTTACAGGCCAATTTCGCTGCTCAATACAATGAGAAAGCTTACCGAGAAGCTCGTACTATCCAGGATTAATATGGCCGCCCTGAACCTCTGTGTTCTTCCGGAGGAACAGTTCGGCTTTCGCAGCGGGCATAGCACAAATATGCTCGCTGCGAAAATAGCGTCCGACATTTACAAGGGGTTCAATGACGGGCGCGCGTTCGACCGGGTATGGCACAACGGCCTTTTATATAAACTTTTCATCACGCACGAATTCCCGCTGCATTTGGCAGCGTTAGTTGCATCATACCTGGCTGGGCGCTCCTTTTCGGTGCGCATAAACAGCGCAAATTCAACCCTTAGGCCGATCAGAGCTGGCGTCCCACAGGGAACAGTGCTATCTCCGCAGCTATTCAGCTATTACATAGCAGATCTTCCCTCCCATCCTAACACATCTCTGGCATTTTATGCTGACGACACAGCTCTATATTCCAAAGCCCCTAGCGCACAAGAGGCGGCTGACAACGTCAGTGCCCATATGGCACATGTTACATCATTTTATACAAATTGGAAAATCCGTCTAAATGCATTAAAAACTGAGCTTGTGCTTTTTACTCGAAAATACACTAACATTGACATGCACCCCATCCTGATAAATGACACCCCTATCCTTCCCAAACCCAAAGCCAAATACCTCGGGATCATGTTTGATAAGAAGCTGACGTTTAACGACCACATCGCATACATAAGAACTAAAAATCTTATCCTGTGGGAAAAGCTGAAACCTCTTATCAGACATGGTTCCTTCCTATCCCCTGGAAACAAAATCATCCTTAATAACCAGGCCCTTCCTGATGTATGGTGCACCGGTTTGGTGCTCTGTCTCTAACACTCAAATTAATAAACTGCAAGTCTTGCAAAATCGTCACCTAAGGGCAGCGTTTTCGGCGGGTCGCTATGCCAGGACTGCCGACTTGCACGCATGGGCGCGTATTGAGTACGTACAAGAATACGTGGATAAGCTCGCGTGCAAGTTTTACAGTTCTGGAATTCGCGGCTCGCCGAAGACAATTGACATCGCAGACGCTAGATTTGACCCAGAGTTTAGAGCCAAACACGGGCCCATACATCGGAGAACTACCATCTTTTTCCTAGAACCCAGACCCCCGTAACTAACCCCATCCCTAACCTTTTAAATTTCCCTTTTCACTCTCAACCGCCCCTGCTGCATGGCGGTAAAACGCCAGGCAGCAGGAGCACAGAAATCAAACGACGACAAACGAGTATAGCTGTCGCCACTAGCCCGGCGGCGGGCCCCGCCAATCAGGTTCGCTTGAACATGGTGGGCGGGGCTTGCTAAGGGACCTGGCAGCAGTATAAATATAGCCAGCTCAGTAAATCGCCGCAGTCAAGGAACTGCAATCATACCGTCTCTGTGCTCCTGTGCTCCGGCAAGGGCAGAATGGCCTAGCATCGCCAAGTTACGGTTATCATTGCAATTCATCCCTCACCAGGACTACCTATTTATAGGTAGCCCATCACCTGTGAATGTCTGAATGTGTGAATGTATGTGTGAGTGTACAACCTAGTCAACCGTGACATGGAGTTTTTCTGTCTGTTTTCCCCATATTCACCCTCCCTCATCTTTTTATTTCCTACAAACCTATCCGCTAGTTCCATTGCCATCTGTCTGTAATCTTTACCAAAGCATCCTTGAAAGGCTACGCCTAAGAAAGGTAGTTGACCACAGCATTGCCACTTGTGTGCAAGCATATGATTCCGGGCGAACAGCAGCCCAGTTTTCGCTTGCGTGTGCTGCGGGGTTCATGAAGCATCTGCTCACAGATGCATGCGACTATGTATGTTACGCGCAAAGCTACTGTGTAGAATCATATATGTAGGCTTAAGTGACTTGTACCATAATTGTCCTTAATAAATGT
>MU182560.1:63705-90673 GCA_016904865.1 Pissodes strobi | reverse complement strand
AGGCATGGAAATGAGATGACTGAAAGTTTATCGAGCAACGCTCAAGAAAACAAGTCTACAGTCCTTCATTTCGAAGGTGACTGCGGTGGTCCTTTAGTTTGAAAGGATTCACACCAACGACGAGATCCATAAAAGGGTAAAATCCAAAATACATGCGGTGTAGAGGAATGTTGTTTCGCTTCCTCGGTGGACTACAAGAAACATCCACCCATCGCTCATCAGGGTACCGACAACAATATATATATATATATCTGTGTAAATGGTATCATCATTTCCAAATTGTCTTCTAATATAGTTTTTCGTGAAAATTGTCGCCAAATAATCGGCGGCTTTTCTAAAAAAAATTACTTTTCGAGAAAAACCAACTAGAAATCGATTTTTACATTCTTCCCCGAAAAGTCAATGTTCTCGACATGTTCGAAACAGAGAGCTTTTCTACTAGAAATTGCCTATTGAACAGACGGCAGTCCGATAACAAATCTCTAGTAGAAAAACTCTAGTTTCTTTTTTGATCCTCACTACTACATTATTCAGCATTATAATGACACAAGATGACCCCTTTTTCAGAGATATCAAAAAATACTCGCCATTGTTCGATTCTCGTCAATCTAAATAGAGTTCGGAAGATCGTCAAATGGAAAATTTCATCAAAACTGTTAAATTTTTTCGCATTAAATTGCACATTTGACATAGTAACTCGAAAACCGAAAATCACACCACCAAAAATAATTGTCTGTCGGTGACCCCCGCAAGTGTTGTCTAAAAACGTGCCAAATCCGACGCTGACTGGTCCGAATGAACGATAGCCGAGCTTCACTCGTCGATCGTGAGGGCTCAGTTTCATTCCCGTCCCGAAAAAAAATGTCTTGAAAGCGCAAAAAAAGTTTGCAATTCAAAAAATTTAAAAGTCAGTATCTCCAAAACAATTACAATTTTTCGAAAAACTGCAGGCAGTAATCTTTACAAGGAACATATTTTAACAATAACAAAGAAGCTAAACAAAGGCATATTTATTGACTTAAAAGACGTTGATTATTTTCCTCTCAATTACAGATATTAGTTTGTATGTATCAAAATTCCCTCAAATTTTCCGATAATACAATAGGAATGGAGTTGAGTGAGCTGCTGCTCAAAGCTTAAAACAGTTGAATTGCCGAGTTTTGTCAAATTAAATTCAATGTTGATAAGCCATCAGTTATTTGAAAGTTTTATTATATTTTAAATCTAATAAATATTTGGGAAAGGGCCCATCTGCCATCTTCAGTTTTAATTTTATTTAATTTTAATGTATTTGCCGCAATTATTTTGTTGTGCCTTTATTTATCTATGTGTTAAAATAAAATGGGTAAGTCATATTTAATCTAATTTTATAATTGAGATGCTTTATTAGCAGTGTACAGTTTTTCATAGAAAGATGGTTAGATATGTCAAATATTATCTTAATTCTTATCTTCAAGAATTAAACGGTTTAAGCTACTGTAAGTAGCTGATATTGGAGTATCTAGCTCAAGGAATAGCTATCACCAACATTTTTAAAATTAGCTTCAAAATACCCTGCGAAACTGGTAATGATATTCAACGTAAAACTTTATAGAAAAAGGTACATCAGCTCATACGTATCGTGACGCGAGTTACCATATTGCTTCGCAAAATATGTTTATCTCGAGTTTTCACAAATATTGCCATTGTATTCAAAGATTTAAAAATAAAATTTCTGGCGGTTTTGAGTCAATATTGATACAGGTCAACGAAAAAGCTTTCAACCCAAACTTAATTTGGTAAAATGGATACCCATGAACACATAAAAATACACTTTATTATTTGTTCAAACAAATAATAAAATGCTATTTTATCATGGGTTGCTTGTAAAGTTTCCATAAAATGTATTTGGCTTACGTTGTTGAATTTTAAAAACATACTTTAATATGTTTTATTAATATTGTCAACAATACTTAATATAGTAGTCAATCTTGAATCACGACCCCCTCTCTGAGTAACGGGTACTGCCAGTTAAACAATTTTACATATTTATATACAAACTGCCTCACTCAGAATGGCCAATGGCCTTTTAATTAGAATCATTTATCAGAATATTATATAGTTTGGAAGCAATGTAAACGAGCTGCCAAAACGATTAAAATTACTGTGGGTAAAATTTCATTTAAATGAAAACATTTTTTAAAGGATAGTAAGCTATGTATTAATGCGTATAAAGTGGATTGTGTAAGCAGAATCAATTTATCAGGGATTTTCACAACAGCGTCTGAGACATCAGGCTCATGCAAATAATACAAAGATATGGCCAATCCGCATAAAAAAAATTGAGAAAATTATTGATGCCACTGGAAAATAATATTCATATTAGTCATGACCTTTAAAACTTAATTGAAATTTATATTCAAGATTATTTTGCAAATTCTTATTATTAAAAATTTGACTTTAGCACCAAGGGAAGAGGTAGGCAAGTAAAGCGGCGTTCCCACGAGTCGATTTTAGTTGAACGATTTTTATCGATAAAGCAAAATCGAACAAAAATGTACTTGTGAACAGTGTTTTCGTTTTTTTTTTTGATCAATTTTATTTGAATCGAAAAAGTTTGATCCATTCAAAAATTATCGATCAACTAAATGCGTCATAGGCGATTTTCAGACAAGTTGAAACGTTGAATTGAAACGCATTGAAGCATGTAGCTGTAGTCAACGAGTAAAGATTGTTTTGGGGCTTGGGTGTAATAGTGGTACGGCGAAAAAGACAAAAAAATAGCATGAAGTGGGATAAAAGTATTGCATTACATTTTTCGGATCAATATCAACAACATGACCGCTTATGGAATACCGAACTCGACAGTTATCGAAACAGTGATGCTCGAGACAACGCTTTAACTATCATCGCAAGAGAAATGGAGAAAGTTGAAGTGAGTGTAACTGTTGCTGACATTAAAAATAAGGTAAAAATAATTAGGACAATATGCAAGAAAGAACTTACATTGGTAGTAAAATCCAAGACGAGCGGTTCAGGAACAGACAAACAGACCAAAGATATTCTGGCTTAATAAGGCTGAATTATTTTTAAAAGCAGTATCTGTAACGAGAGACAGCACATCATATTTGGTAAGTACACAACTTAAAGGCTGAATACTTAATTATGATAAATAATTTTTTCTTGCCTATGTATGGCACCTGGATCACAAAATTATTCAGCATAGGCTTACCAGACGGACTTCTTTTTGGGGGTACAATACCCCTTTATCTATGTAAAATTTGAAAAACACCCTTTTTCTAAAAAATCTAGAAGGTGTACCAAAAATACCCCATTTCAAGCCTGTACTGGCTTATTTGTTACACAAAAGTTCCTATATAGGCCAGTGAATATCGACATAAAAAAAGGCAAACATCGCAAACTCGCATGTATCTACGATTTTTTGTATATATTGTTAGGACTCGTGAGAGTAATTTATACCCAAGTTTGCAACCCTCAAAACCCTGTGCTACTCCCGTGGTGCTCAAAAAACGTCAAAATTTTGCCCACTTTTTTACTTTTTTCAAAAACACTAACCTAAGGAAGCGTTTTTCGGTTACCTTTTTTCTATAATATATTTTTGCACGGGAAACTAGCTACAATACGAGCCCAACTTGAGCTCTTTACGTCCATTAGTTGGGGAGATACAGCCAGTCAAAAATGGACAAGTTTTCCAAAAAAGTGAAAATTTATCGGTAGGGCCATTCCAAGACATGTATCGGCAAAATTAGTGATCCTGAAGAGAAGTAATGAGGAAAGGATTTGTAAAGAATTGGATCAGCTTCAGTTTGGTTTTAAAGTGATGCTTTTGGACGCCATAGCTTCCTCAAAAACGAAAAAATAGTGAAACATTGTAGTTTTTGACCAGTCAATATCGACACAAAAAAAGCGGAACATTGCAAACGCGCATGCATCCACGATTTTTAATATGTTGTTAGGAACCCTCAGAGTAGTTTATATCCAAGTGTGTAACCCTGAAAAACGTGTCCTACTCCCGTGGTGCCCAATGCGGGGCGTGCGCGCGGGGATGCTGCATTCCATCACTCGATCGTCGAGTTCGCTTTGTACCTGTTACACCGCAGTCGCTTTGTTGAAAAAGTACGAACCTCAATAAAATAAAAGCTTATAATTTACACTGCCACTTGACTCAAGAACTGGGAGCGGAAGGAGTGAAACAAATTGTTGGTAACACCTTTGGTAAAGTGACTCTCAAACGAAAGGATAAAGTAAAGACCTTGGCATCAGTCACCACCTCTATGCAAGTATTTACCAAAAGGGTTGATGTTGATTCTCTCACCATATTCCAGAGGGTCTGCATGACAAAACAATCAGATGAACAACTGAAGCAGCATTTTGAGTATGAGCTGGCATTTTATCCGTTGTCCTTGTTCACTGAAGCAAGGAGACGAAATCTTCCTTCTATTCAACATTTACGCCGCTCCATGAAAATATAGTCCCAGCAATCAGAGCGTTTACAGTGGTCGATGGTGGTTACCTGCTGCATAAGGTGATCTGGCATCGAAATGATTCAGTTAGAGCCATTGTGGCAGGATACGCCAGCTACATTATCAATCACTTTGGTAAAAACGTAGCTGTGGTGTTCGATGGATAACCACAAGATGCAGCTATGAGGAGTACTAAATCAGCTGAACGCCTGCGACGCTCTGCTTCTCTCTCCTGCAGTGACATTTTGTTTGATGAATCAACATCCATCAAAGTGCCTCACACAAAACTACTCTCAAACGAATCCAAAAAACGCCGCCTGATCACCATGATACATACAGAATTCGAGAGGCAGGGTATAGAGGCACATCAGTCTGAAGACGATGCTGATGTTGATATAGTGAGGAATGCCCTTTGCAAGAGCTCATCGTTCGAGCAAGTTTTTATAATTGGGGAGGATGTCGACCTACTGGTCCTCCTAAATGGCTTAAACTCTGGACAGACAAACGTGTACTTTCAGAAAGGCGGCAGAGGTGGGTCAGAATGCACTCAATATCCCGCAAATTCCTTCACATGTGGAGAAATGCCGCATCCAAGGGAGATAGTTTTGTTCCTGCATGCCATCAGTGGGTGTGACACCACCTCTACCCTCTTTTGGCAAGGCAAGATGAAGTGGTGCAACGTCCTGAAAAAAAAACCCACTGTATACAGCTCGCCGATTTTTTTTTTAATCCAAACTCCAGCCAATAAGAAGTAGGAAATGCTGGCGAAAAGATCCTCATGAAGCTCTACGGAGCAGATGAGGGAACGCTGAACTCCCTGCGATTCACTGCATTTGTAAAATCGGCAATAACGGCTAAAGTCAGCTTTGCCCGCTTCCCTCCCACATCAGAGGTTGCAAAATATCATTCTTGGAGGACCTATAAGTAGGTGCAAAAATGGTTGGGGACAGACAAAAACCCGTGTGACTGGGGATGGGTCACCAGCGAGCAAGGTGTCATGCCTGTCAGAATGTGCGTAGAGCCCGCTCCTCAGACCTTGCTTTAAATGGTGGCAAAAAGGGTGCCTAGGATCGTGCACTTGCAGAAAGACAGGGCTCAAGTGCTCTATCATATGCTCTTTTTGCCAAGGGCGAAGTTGTAGTAACGTCACATCTATCGGCCTGGAAGAGGATGACGACGAAGAAGTGGACGACCAATAACATATGACGACCCGCCTCCACCTCCAGAAAGCGTCGTCCCTTCTTCGCCTTCCTCTTCCACTGATCGAGACTGGATGGGACCCGGTCCTTCCAAAAGGACGAAATTCTAAACTCCTACGGAGTTTGTACTTGACTATCCTAGTTTACATTTATGTTTACGTTGTTTATTTTATTTTTACGTTAATTTCATTTTTACGTTCATTTGTTCACTGTATGTTCATATGAAGCTATTTATTAGATATAAAGCGTTAATTTCACATGTTTCTACGTTTTTTTTTAAATATGTACCAAAATGATTCATTACATTGTCTCCATTATTTTCCTAAACTTGGATGTTTCACTATTTTCTCGTTTTTGAGGAAACTATGGCGTCCAGAAGCATCACCAAATTGAAGCTGATCCAATTCTTTACAAATCTTTATCTCATGACTTCTCTTCAGGACAGTGGCGGCTCGCGGCTTTGAAAAGTGGGGAAGAGCTACCGACATCGATAGAAGGAACAGCGCCGCAGGCGAAAAGTTTTTGGGGTCCACGCCCAAACTGCCAAAATTAGTTAATAATTATTACCGGTATTTTCTAGGTAAATCGTCAAAAAATAAAATATATTCATATTGTATTAGCAACAAAATGATTTGTTGCTAATACAAATCACATGTCTACAAAAAATACGCTAAAACTAAAATATATAGAGAATATCTCTTGTATAATACTATAATGGATCAACCGTGGAATGTAAATAAAAAATAATTCCAAGAATTCACGGCGGAATGTCCCCTAATAAACTCGCAATAAACGAAACAATGTGCTTTCGCGTTGATCTGAGAATGGAAGTGCTACACGCCAGCTCTTCCAATCATTGCAAACCAAACAAATGTACGACCATTACGACGTCATCGTTGTCATGGCAACCAACTAGTTGCGCTTATACTTTTGATGACTCGACGGCTCTCGAGCGATACCTCTTCCTTAAAGGTCTACACAAATGATAATGAGATTGTCACTGCTATCGGCGCGTACGCGAAAAGAAATAGATATTTTCATGTGGGTTCACCTCTGTTCTATTCGATACTGGAGTTAACGGGCAATGTGCAGGTGGCGAGATTCTTGTTTCATGAAGCTTTGATTCTAATATTTTAAAATAATTGAATTATTAGTTATTAGGGGGGTAACGGGAAAGAGATTATTCCTAAACTAAGAAAATTTTATCATTGAATCTTAAATATATTATTCTACTGATGAATTAATTAATTTTAATTTTTTAAATTACATTTTCTTGAGGAAGTGGCACTTCCCCTACTTCCGCTGAATAGCCGCCACTGCTTCAGGATCATTACTTTTGCCGGTACATGTCTTGGAATATGGCCCTACCGATAAATTTTCACTTTTTTGGAAGTTTAATAACTGGCAAGCATATCTATCCGTTTATTAGCAGCATCTATTGAATAATTTCTACTTCCAATATGTTCTAATTCACGTAAACCATATTATCCTTGATGGAGAAATGAAGACTTTCTAAGAACAATATGGAAAAAATATAACCAGCTAAATAAAGAGATAAAATCAGAAGTTAAAAAAGCCAAGGAATAGCGGGTGAGAGAGAAATGCATAGAAATGGAAGAACTGGAAAGTAGGCACAACATAACCCAAGTGCACAAAAATGTTAAGGAGGTTCTTAATGAAGAAGAAGTGAAAAACACCTGGGAGCAATATATAGGAAATCTATTTAGTCACGAAAGACGACCCCCCTAATGGACACTCAGGACGCCAGGGACGGACCGGAAATACTACAGGCGGAGATAGTTCGCGCTATTTCTTCGGCTCAAAACAAAAAAATCCCCTGGCTCTGATGGAATTCCAATAGAGATCCTGAAACTTATTGACGGCGACAACATCGGACAAATTACAAAATTATTCAACGCAATTTACGACACCGGAATAATACCAGAGGACTGGCTAAATTCCAAATTTGTGACAATCCCCAAAAAGACGCATCCTAAAACTTCAATGATAAGACTATCGACTAATTAGCCTGATGAGCCACCTGTTGAAGACTTTTCTGCGTATTATACATGCCAGGATACGGGGGAAGTGCCAGTTTGATCTGGACGACGCGACGCTCAGCTGGGATTCAGAATTACGTTGGGAACACGAGAGGCTCTTTTTTTAATCAAATGTAGAGATCAACGAAGATATATATTCGCCTGCTTCATCGACTATGAAAAGGCCCTCGACAGGGTACGCCACTCAAAGCTGATGGAAATACTACGCCAGACTCAACTGGACAGCAAGGATATTGGGATAATTGAGAATCTATATTGGGGTCAGAAGGCCGAAGTTCGGACGGCATCGCTGAGGACGTCTGGCGAGGACGTCTGGCGTGGAAATACGAAGAAAAGTTCGTCGGGGCTGTGTCCTCTCACCCCTCTTATTTAACCTGTATTCAGATCAAATTTTTAAGGAAGCTTTTTAGGACACAGAATATAGAGTGAAAGTCAACGGCGTCCTCCTGAACACAATTAGATGCGCAGATGATACCCTGATTTTCTGTGACAGTATGGAGGGTCTCCAACAGGTAATTAATAAAGTAAGTGCAGCTGTAGTGAAACAGGGACTGAACATTACCGTCAGCAAGACTAAATTTATGATATTCGGCCGAGAGCGACATGAGAATGCTCGGCTAAGCTTCAACGACTCGTCGATTGAGCGGGTAAGCCGGTTCAAGTACTTGAGCAGTATAATCACGGAAAGCTTAGATCCTGACATCGAGATCAAAGCACGTATAAAAGTGGCAGAAACGACATTTAAAAGAATGAAATCTCTATTCTGTAACAATGATCTCAAACTGAAGCTACGACAACGCATGGGGAGATGCTATATTTGGTCGGTTCTCCTCTTTGGGATGGAAAGCTGGACCTTAAAGGCAGCCCTGTTTAATAGTTTGGAGGCATTAGAGATGCGGATTCATCGAAGAATGCTGCGGGCTTCTGGACCGATCTGCTGACCAACGAAGAAGTTTTGCAAAGAGCCAGAACAGAACGACTATCGCTAACAACAATATATGTCGCAAAATTGCCTATTTGGGCCTCGTATTGCGGACAGGAGTTCATGAAGCTGGTGAGCTTTTCAGATTAGCAGAAGATAGACAAGCACTCTCCACAGTAATCGCCAACGTCCGGAGGACCGGGCAAGGCACATGAAGAAGACGAAGATAGATGAAATATATATCCATCTCCAGGAACCTGGTGAATGGATCCGGTAATAAAATCTTCGGTATCAAATCACCCTACTCGCGTATATTTTTTACTCCAAGTAGAAATTAACCAGCTGTGTAATGCACAAGCTGTTTTAATTATTGTATCCACATTCTCAATACCCACAGCTATGCCTATTTTCACAAATTCAGAATCTTGAGGTTAAAATTCCAAACGCATTGGAGAAGCGGTAATTAAATATCTTCTGGTTTTCAGAGAGATGGGTAGATTTTGTGTATGGCTTTAAAATGTATGTTTTTAGTAGGAATGCATCGTCGGCTACAGAAACTCCATTTTTCCGAAAATTTACCAAATTTGATTCCATTGCTACATTTACAGTTAAATTCGAAAACACAGCTGCATCGTTTGCACGACCATTTGCACCTGCATCAATACAACGGAAAACCAGGAATTGGCTTCAAATAAAATTAAGCAGTAAGTTTCTTTATAATTGAAGTACTCAGATCCACTATGAGGTGCATTACGTATAACAACGTACTTCCCATCAAGAGCACCGCAGTAGTTGAAAAAAATCCATCGTTTGCCTAAATGGTCCTGAATTTTCTTTCATTCATTCTCACTTAGTGGTATTTGAAATTAATACGAAATACTTCAGGATTAAAGAAACGACCCTTGAAGTACTCTATCTGTAGACAAGCACCTTCTCATGCATGTTCGCACTTCATTGCGATGGACACGCATTCGTCAGATTCGTCTTGTTCAATACAATCTCCTACAGATGGCACATTTGCTCACTCGGACAGCACCTCCTACACTGTGGGCAAAATTAAATTGAAACCTTCTTTAATGTTTAATAACTTTTTTATTTTCGATGGATTTTTTATCATTTTTGGATATTTTATGGCCTAAGGTACTGGGATTAAAAAAAAAACTTTGCAAGAGGCCATGGGATATGGCCCATCAAATCCCATCGTCCTCCCCCAGGCTGGAGAACACCAAAGTACAAAGTCTGGGGCCGATCAATGACAGTTTGTGACAAGAGGGGCTGCATTGTATTGGCTGACAGGAACGTCAAACTGGTGAGAGCAGTTTGAGTACGGGGAGTGACGCCCCCACCATTCCGAGTTGCCACGGGATGTGGCCCATCAAATCCCATCGTCCTCCTCCAGGCTGGAGAACACCAAAGTACAAAGTCTGGAGCTGATCGCTGGGGAGTGATCCAACAAACCCCATTTTTACCCCTGTCAGACTAGGGACCGCCAAAGGAATGAGTCTGAGGCCGATGCTTCGAGTGGAAGCGGCCCTAGGTGGTAGATGCATAAGCCTACTCGCATCGTCCGGTGAAAGACTACCCCACCAGAATTGGGGAGCGCTAAGTGGTTTTCCCAAATCACGTTCCGCTTCCGCGCTGGTGATCCCGGGTTTCACAGTAGGAATATATGGACATGATGGTGCTTCCAGGATCAAAATATTCCGGAGGTAAACTCCCCGGCCATTCGGATCTCCGGGCGCTGGGTGGCCCTGGGAGCCCTTCATTCCGCATTTCACAGACAGCAAAGATACCGAACCAATTTAGAATAGATTTCTGCAACATAAGAGGCCTAAATACAAACATAAATTCGGTACACCAACATCGACAAGCAAATAGACCACACATATTAGCCCTTACAGAAACACAAGTATGTTCTACAACAACAACAGTGAACTACCTCTATCCTGGTTACGACTTACATACCCGATTTAGATATAAGTTCGAAATATGCCTTTTTGTCCGAAGCGACCTTTCATGTCACCGCGAGGAAACACTCGAACCGAACAACCTTGACGTCATGTGGCTCAAGTTCACCGCCATGGGATTAACCAAGTTTATATGTTGTCTCTATCGCCCTCCGAGCGATAGAGCCTACCAAAGCTTTTTCTCAACACTAGCTACCACCTTTGACTCAATACAGGTCGATCACCCCAGTTCAGAAATAATCGTTCTGGGAGACTTCAATGCCCACAACACCAACTGGCTCAAACATCACAACAAGACCGACAACGAAGGTAGAGAGGCTGAAGCATTTGCCATCAGCTGCGGGCTTACTCAACTTGTAGACGAACCAACTCGAATCTCAGAGAGGGGCGAATTCGCCGCCCTCCTGGATCTTTTTCTGACCACCAATCCTGACCAGTACAAGGTTACAGTTGGTCCCCCATTAGGTACCTCCGACCACAAACTTATTACAACGGTGTGTGAATTGCCACTCATACAGAAGGATCCACCATTGCCTCGCAAAATCTGGCATTACAATTCTGCAAACTGGGACGATCTGAGGCAGTTTTACCTAGATTTTCCTAGGCTCGACGTCTGCTTTGCCACTGACGACCCGTCAGACTGCTGCGAAGAGATCATGCAAGTAATCTCCTCAGGAATGGAAGCATACATCCCAAATTCCATCAAGTTACCATCAAAAGGAAAGCCCTGGTTCGACAAAAGATGCGAAAGAGCTGTAGGAAGGAAACAGCAAGCCTATAAGTACTGGCAGCAAAATCAGACCGCTGAAAATCGCAATTATTTTATCGAAGCGAGAAACGACTGCAAGCGTGTGATCGACGAAACTAAGGACAAACACAAACAAAGGATCAGGAATAAACTTTTGCAATGCCCCAGTGGCTCCAGGAATTTCTGGTCGGTAGCAAAGGCAGTAAGTAACAACTTTACAAAAACGTCTCTCCCACCTTTGATGGACGAACGTGGCATCACGGCGACTACAGCCAAAGAAAAAGCAAACATGCTCGCCAAAATGTTTTCATCGCACTCTACCTTAGACGTGCCCCAAAGCAAGACTCTCCCCACTATACCGAACATCAACACCACCATGGCAGAAGTCAAGTTTTCTCATCGTGATATTCGCAAAATCCTTAAAGCACTAGATACGCAAAAGGCATCAGGACCGGACGGAATACCTGCCATCGTGCTAAAGAACTGCGCCAACGAACTAACACCTGTTTTTTCCAGGCTTTTTTCTCTTTCTTACAGAAAAGGGATTTACCCATCCTCTTGGAAAGTCGCTCGAGTGCAACCTGTTCCAAAAAAAGGCAAGAAAACCACGCCCTCAAACTATCGCCCGATTGCCTTGCTTCCAATAATCTCCAAAGTCATGGAACGTGTAGTCAACCAGCAACTACTCAAGTACCTCGAGAGCAACAGAATAATCAGCGATAATCAATACGGCTTTCGCAAAGAGAGATCGACAGGAGATATATTGGCCTATGTCAGTCATATATGGAGTAGGGCAATTGAAAACTACGGAGAGTCTCGAGCGATTGCGTTGGATATTTCAAAGGCATTCGACAGAGTTTGGCATGACGGACTGCTCAACAAACTGCCGTCCTTGGGACTGCCCGCCTCTCTCTGCAGCTGGCTGGCCAGTTTCCTTAAGAACCAATCCCTACATGTTGCAGTCGATGGACACATCTCGGACACATTCACCATCAACGCGGGCGCGCCTCAGGGCGCAATACTTTCACCAACTCTGTTCCTCATCTATATTAATGACCTGCTGATCGAAACGAATAATCCTGTTTACAGTTTTGCAGATGACAGTACCCTTGTCTCCCACTTTAGATCAGAAAAACCCTTACCAGCGACTGAGACTCATCACCGCAGACAGGAGCAGATTACAGCAATTAATCAAGACCTGGAGAAAGTTCAAACTTGGGGCGACCGAAATTTGGTCCAGTTCAATGCAGCAAAGACCCAAGCAGCAACGTTTACTAATAGGGCCAATACAGCGGGCCCTGACATCATTATGACAGGATCGATCATTCCTTAATCCTCGTCAATCGGGCTGCTGGGTGTCTCGGTCAACAGCAATATGTCATGGCATGACCATGTTGCTAACATCGCAAAATCAGCCTCCCAGAAGCTTGGTGCGCTATTTCGCAACAAAAAACTCTATACACCGCAGCAGTTGCTCTTGCTGTACAAAGCGCAAATAAGACCGTGCTTAGAATATTGCTCACATATATGGGGTGCCGCACCAAAGCATACCCTAAAGTTGCTGGATTCCATTCAGAAGAGGGCTGTGCGTCTCGTCGGCGATCCGGAGTTGACCCGGAATCTGGATAGTCTGGAACATCGCAGACATGTGGCCGAGATGTCTCTGTTTTACAGATACTTTCACGGCAGATGTTCCCAGGATTTGGCCCACATAATCCCGCCCCTGGCAACTCCTGTCAGGCAGTCCCGACAGACGGCAGGAGCGCACCAGTTCGTCGTACAACTAGAAACACCTAGAACATCGCTTTACCAGAACTCCTTTGTCTGGCGCACTGCATCACTGTGGAACTCACTTCCAGGACATCTGTTTCCCACTAATTACAACCTACAAATATTCAAGAACCGTGTCAATCAACATCTTCGCACACACACCGCTCGTCGAGCGCCATAGGACCTACCTTTAGTGTGTGTGCCACTGCAATAAAAAAAAAAACAAAAAAATACTTCAGTGGCCTACAGAAAAGTAGGTATTTTTCAAAACCAATGTATTTCAGGTCGTTGCAAAAATCGGCCAAATGAAATAAAGATGTAAAAATGGACAAAAAAGATTAGAAAGGGTTCGAAATATTGACCATTAAAAAACCAGGTCAATACAAACAAAATTAAAATTTATACTATTGGGAAAACCATGTCTTGTGGGCCAAGTTAAACTTGATTCTTTTTTAATCCTTAATGCCTTTTTTTCAAAGGATTTTTTATCATTTTTGGATATGTTATGGCCTAAGATATTAGATTTAAAAAGAACTTTGTAAAGGGGGTGTACTTCAGTGTCGTACATTGAAATTTAAAATTATTATTTTTTTAATTTTAAAAATTTTATTTAAATGCAACATTTCTGTATACCACTGAAGTAGACCCGTTTTGCTAAATTCTTTTTGATTCTAATATCTTCGGCCATAACATTTTCAAATATGATAAAAATTCCTTTCAAAATATAAAGCCATTAAGCATTAAAAAAGGAACCAATTTAATTTGGCCCACAAGACATGGTTTTTCCAAAATAAAAGTATAAATTTTAATTTCGTTTGTATTCACCTGGTTTTTTAAACGTCAATATTCCAAACCGTTTCAAATCTTTTTTGCCAATTTTTAAATCTTTATTTCATTTTGCCGATTTTTGCAACGAGTTGAAATACATTGGTTTTGAAAAATACCCCCTTATCAGTACGGCACTGGAGCATACCCTCTTTGGAAAGTAATTTTTAATCCCAATGTCTTAGACCATAACATATCCAAAAATTATAAAAGATCCTTTGAAAATAAAAAAGTTATTAAGCATTAAAGAAGGTTCCAATTTAATTTGGCCCACAAATCATGGTTTTCCCAAAATTAATGTATAAATATTAATTTTGTTTGTATTGACCTGGTTTTTTAATGGTCAATATTCCGAACCGTTTCAAATCTTTTTTGACCATTTTTCCATCTTTATTTCATTTGGCCGGTTTTTGCCACGACCTGAAATACATTGGTTTTGAAAAATATCCCATTTTCAGTACGCCACTGAAGCAGACCCTCTTTGCAGAGTTTTTTTTAATCCCAATGCCTTAGGCTATAACATATCCAAAAACGATAAAAAATCCTTTGAAAATAAAAAAGTTATTAAACATTAAAGAAGGTTCCAATTTAATTTTGCCCACAGTGTATATTATTGCTTAGGCTTTTGCCAACATATAATTTAGCTTTTTAATATATATTGAATACATAACTTGGAGTTATACATTCAATAGAAAAAAGAATTATTGTTTATCACATATTGTATTTTATTTTCATTTATCCTTATGAATTCTTTCAATGTCTCGTATATTGCTTCACAGACAAGTTTTATAAAGACTGATATGATGTTTTTAGGAACACGATACATAAACGCCAATGTGCTCAAGGAAGCTCAGGTTGCCAAATATCTTAAGGCCATTTTGCTTTTTATTGTTGTTAATAGAGAGATCCATGAAATTGTTATTAGCTTATTTTCAAACGATTTTTGTAAGTATCCTTGTTCCCTAAAGCCAGCTCCTTAAGCCAGTGCCCTGAGACCCCCCCATTTATTTCTTTGCAACATCGAATTCCCGATCCAAAACCGACGTTTTCTCTTTTTTTTTCAAATTTTGACAAAATATCTCTGATTTCTTCGTTTAATAATTCGCAAATAGCTGTTATACCCACTTGGACAACATCGTTTGCAGCCATTTTAAAAATCATTACCGAATCAATTTTTGTTTATATGTGAAGAAACCTATGTTGAGAAAGAGAGGGAGAGGGAGAGGAGAGAGAGAGAGAGACAGAGAGAGAGAGAGAATTATTATCTTAGAATTATTCCTCGTATCGAATCGTTAGAATACGATGCGGCAGTTCTAGGCCCTACCACTTTTTCTGACCTGACGTTGGTTCTCTAATTCCGTGGAAGTGGAAAAAGGCAAATAACTGAAACAGATGATCTTATTGATCTTGTTCTTCCAGACGTACCCTTAGGTGTGAGAGGAAGCTTTGGTGCAGTCTTAGTAGACTCAAGTTTCTCTATTGTGTTAATACTACCCTTCTAGGGATCTGTGAGTGCGTCCCTCACCAGTACTCGGCACAACCAAGTTATTGGGATATTCGTATTGCCTTAGAGGCTTACCGAGCTCAGCGTACAAGATGGAGGCCGTTGATTCTCTAGCCACCCTCCGACTCAAACGACGCTTTTATCTCCGGACTGTACCACAGCTGATTCTATCACCGGGTTATACTACTGCCAGTTTATACTACGTCCAGTTTTACCCTCGGGGCCAGCGAGTGTCATAGCAGTACCCGGTATTTGCAGCCCGGCGCCTCCACCAGAGCTTGACACTCCGGATCTAATGGGGTATCGTTGTCTAGGTTTTATATATATGATTTATATTTTTCTGCCGATTTGGATTTAAATATAAATTTATTCTTGTGGGCAAGCTGGAAGACAGCTTAAGTTTATTTAATAATTTATTTTTCTGGTCAATTGATAATCGTTTTTTTAACATTTAAATATAAATCTGGTCTTGTCGGCCAAGCTTTAAGATGGATTAAATTTATTTATTCATTTATTTTTCTGACCGATTGATATAATCGCTCTTTATCTATGAATAGAAATTAAGCATTGACAGCCAAGCTTTAAGATAACTTTCAATAATATTATTCTTCATTTATTCATTTGTTTATCGGGTCGATTTATATAATTATTGTGGTATTTTATCAATACATATTATAATCGCTACATTTACAATTGGTGCAGCTACTAGCGCACGCATACATATGTGTAATAAGCTTAGGCAAACCAAAGTGATCACTTCGGAATGTAGTGTTTAGAGCATTTAGGTATAAGGCATACAGTACCAAGTTACCGACAGAATTGGTCTCCGTACAATCATCATATTGTACCACCAAAATTAATTATTTAATAGTCTTTTGACATTTCTTTGCCTTTAAACTGCAAAAATTTCACTGTAAGATTGTTGCTGTTGAGGACCAAAAAGCTCGAAGCTAATAAATTGATCCGTAAATTTAAATTGTGTTTTCTTGTTAAGTTAAGATTGAGTTTCTTTGCTTGATAAGCGTGCCTAACAACCCCATACAATACCAGCGGAGCTTTTCCAGTTTAGTTGGTAAGAACTGGTGGCGCTCTACGACT
The DNA here is from genome assembly GCA_016904865.1 of Pissodes strobi. Classification (NCBI taxonomy): domain Eukaryota; kingdom Metazoa; phylum Arthropoda; class Insecta; order Coleoptera; family Curculionidae; genus Pissodes; species Pissodes strobi. Next base: position 74,117 of record MU182560.1, on the reverse strand, counting down.
CCACTCCCGGAGCCGGGATTGCAAACACGACCCTTCGGTGTTAGGCTTGTTTTTTTAGTTAAAATATTTACTTGCTTGCTAACTTTAATAGGAAAAACGTATTGCAAATATTGAAAAAAAAATAATTTCTTGCTACCCGAAAGGATTTTTCTGGACACAAAGGCTTAATACTAAAACGCGTTAAAAACCTGGCTTTTGAATATGCCAATCGTGAAAAATAAGGTAGTGGATAAGGATTGGTTTACCCCCATTCGAGAAAGAAATCCCACAGTTTCGACGAGCCTGGCAAGATATTCCAGCTTCAACAGGATAAATGTCAACACATTTTTTGACAACTTGCTTTGCATTTTAGATAGGTTAAATTCGAGCCGCAAGATATACGCAACATGGACCAGACAGGTAAATATTCTGTAATAACATATTAAGGAAAGGTTAAATTATCGCAAATCAGTCCGGAAAACGTGTTGCCCTAGAAAAACCTAGAATGTATCTATATTGTTACAAAAACGGCCCGATCCGAAGGGGAGGGCACTTTATAACAATAAAAATGCATTAAAGATGTTTCTATAGGGCAACAAATTTGTGGTTTCACCCAAAAACGTGGTTCATACCTCGTTTTTGATGTAAATTACATTATGTGAACCCTTTTCTTAAAATGTACCGTGCAATCTGTGAAATTTTGATGTGGCCATTGTCGATTTGTATTGTTTGTTTATCATCATGGATATGTTCTTTTTATCATTAACAAGTAACCCTGATGATGGCTTATGCCGAAAGCGCTCTGTTAGGCTACTTTAGGAAGTCCTTTTGGATTAAAAATTTTAAACGGAATACAAAGGATGTTTCATTTATTATGTTTCGTACGTGCACACAGCCTTTACTCTTCATTTAATAATAAGGAAGCAAGTGTGGCATATATTTGTACTATAATATTATTATAAATGGAAGCGGAAATAGTAATCCATATATTATTTTAAATGGTATGGCACAGTGTCGTGAAATGTTGATACAATTAGAATTAATTGATAGCTTTCCAAACTTGTTCAAATGGCTTTTGAAGAAGCAATGAGCCAGTATACAGCACTCGACTGAAACACTCTTGAGTTGATCTCAACAATAATATACAAGTATTTGTCTCTTAGTGAGAGAGTTGTGCGGTCAGCAAACAGGGTATATCTGGCTCATGTTTCATCAAATACGTCTATGATAATAAAAAAAATATAGGAAAAACTAACCCTATGGGGTCACCGAAATCGTGTTACTTTAGCTTGCCGATAAGAATCATGGGAGATGCTATCAAACGCCTTTCTCAGATCCTAGAAAGCCACGCTATACTCATGCTATTCAAAAGAATTCCTAATAATCGCGAATAGATCGGGAATAACATGAAATGTTCATATAGACTTAGTATGATTTTTAGAAAGACTGATTAATTTGCAATTTGTAAACCGATTTGCTTATCTAATTGATTTACACATGTTACCGAAAAATCTTTAGATAAATTCCCAGGAGTATGATTCAACTGTATTACAGAAACACAATAAACCATGTTCAGTGATTGGCCTGAAAGTGTTATTATTTGAAAATGAGTGACGATTAATCAGCAAAGATCTATGCAAGTATTACATCTTGGGCTTCAGTATTAAATTTATTTGCGTGCACAATATGGTCAGATAAATAAAGTCAAAAGAAAAAATTACAAACACATCGTCAAGGCAGGCTTTCACTTCTGTGTCATCGGACATGATTGCTTTAAAGTCATACCTTTCAACTATCATAAAAAAAATTGCGAGTACCCTAAATGTTTATTCTAGCTAGGACTTTAGGCATAGATAAATGATTAATATCCCTTCAATTAAAAGCGAATATTTGCCTAATCTTACCTGCCACTTTTTGTAACGATCATTTCGTTTGTAAAACACTGAAATCGCACCCAAAGATCTCTGTCGTCCAAGGATACTGATATATCACGTTCATGAGGTTCACTTTTATCTTTTATGGAGTTTATGTCCGTTTCTACTGCTGACAATATGTGTTGGGCCATTTGTCAAACCTGGAATACAATACTTCTATTAAAATTCTTATATTTTTATAAATATTCGTTCACCAAGATAAAAGGTAACCGAATCTTTGTGGCACAGCCCTAACAATTGGCGTTTCAATTCTAATACGTAAAATACTTTTCGGATCCATGATATAAGTAGCTTTATGCAGTCTAGAATTTTTACATCCATTTATAAATAAGAAAAATTTTAGATACAAATTCATCAAATATCAAAAGATCCCAAAAATTAATTATCAGATTTCAAAAAATCCATCGAAATGGTTCTCAAACGAACAAATAAATTTTGTACTAAGTACCAACATCCATAAATATGAATATTTCCATAATTTAAGTAGAAACAAACAGAACACATTCGAAAATAACATTTAAAATATTAATACTAGGTGTATTTTTTGTTTGTGTTAGGAATCTATTAATAAATTCTGTACCACAGTCGCTTGTTGATCACTGTGGTGCGATTAAACCCGTATTGCTTAGAAATTCTGAACAATCTATACTGATATTCAAGATATAAAAGTTAAATATTAGGTCAAACATCACTATTCTGCTTTTTAGAAAGATTAATTAGAACGTGTTTTAGTTTTAAGTGGTATGTATTTTGGATGGATATCCTCAACTTACAAACTGCACACCTGATTAAGAAATCGCCTTTGCATTTTGCTAGTTTATCCTTATTCCATATGAGACTTCAGTAAATTGTAGGTACTACTGAACAATATATACCAGTTAGGGTTCTAAAGACAAAACCCGATATTTTATAAGCCTTAATTGATATCTGGTACAAAAGATATCCTAGTGGCGTAACTACAGTCTTATGGTCCGTTTTCACGCTCATGCAATTTGCGCAAATTGACTTGTGCAATGTGCATGCCGATAAATTATTGCATGAAAACCCAAATCGTTCACTCTTTTATTAACAATGATTAAAAGAGAAAAATAATTTATGGGAGAGTTTATTGAACTTTAATTTTTTTTTGTTTTTAGAAAGTCAAATCTCAAGAACTAAGTTGGGGTTTGAAACCTAACCTTCGGCAAAATGCCCTACAACGCAGTTTTATCAACTTTAATCCATGATATGGAAACAGATTTCTGGCAGTCGACGCGCGTCTGGCTAACCACGTGGATGGAGATGATTAACACTCAATTTAATCATCTCCTGATGATGCTAACATGGTAAGTGGCGCGTCGAGTGCAAAAAATTAAGTTTCTGCCATGATTTCGGTGACTTGAGCTATGGTATATTTAAGGGCGTGGCACCCCACAACCGTGTGACGTGTAGACATGCGCAATAAACTCCCGGCCAAGACGTCACCATCAAGATTTAGGCCACTTGGGCTATATCATTTAGGTTATGTCATCTGTCACCTGCCAACCACCATTCGTCATACATCACCTGTCAGTGGCAATTTTTTAATACGTCATATGTTACCTGTCATCTGTCAACCGCCATTTGCCATACGTCATCTGTAATATCAGCGAAAATTGGAAATCATACTTTAAACACGTTCGCTGTACTGATTAGATGGACAAACTGAAACACTAAGTGAGGATATATTTTTTTATATATTGCAAAATTGTAACTGTCAATAAACTGTTTCAAAACACTTCTCTATTTCCACACTGACCGCCCCCTATTTAAAGGATTCGCGTCAACCTAGAGAAATTTTGAGCCTTCGCGCATGCGTACATGCTAATTCATATACTTGTCAAAATAGTATTTTCTAATTTTTTCTTGATTTTGGGCATTGCCTTGGGTTCGTTTAGATTAGTTTTTGTTTGGTTGCGCCCCCAGAGCGAGCGAAGAGAGCGGAGGGCCATGCATGAAATATTAGAATGACAACACCGGGCTGCTGTCAAATGCGCAGGCCCGAAGGTCGAAAATCAGCTGTAGGTAAACGAAAGATTTTAAAGAGACTCGGACACTTTTTATACATTAACTGTAGACTCCGCCCGGTTTTCTTTCTGCTCACATGAATAAAAACTAGAGTTAAATAGAATCACTGCCAGTCTTCCCGCGCGAATACGCAATATTCTCAGTTGTTTTTCTATAGACGTAAAATGGAATATAATGCCATAGTCTACAGATATTCATTCGTGTGTTCAAGTGTTGATGGTGATTGTCAGTGTATCCATAGAAATTTGAAAGTTGATTATTTGGTCTGACTGACGGCCGCTTTAAAGCGGGTTAAAGGTTGAACAGGTGAAACGGGTATTCATCTATCATGGTATTATTCGTACGGTAGACGAACATTTTCCTAATTTAAAACTGAAGAAAAAATGCGTTTTTGAATTAAAAATCCATCATTTTAGATCAAAATTTATATGAGAAATCGGATAAGCACATTAAAAATATGGCATCCCATTTAAAAATATATCAAAGTGACCCCTAGCACTTTTATTTGATGTTCAATTGTTTTTTGCTGAACATATCCGAATTCGCGGGAGAAAATTACATAAGTTGGCTATTTCAGTTTTTTTTATAAAAGTACAGGGAAAGTAAAAAAATCGCCTTGTCTAGTACTTGTTGGATAACCCTGTACATACAAGCTCAGGGGTTCTCCAAGGGCCCCCAGTGAGCACCATTTTGTTTAATTTATATATACTCGATATTAGTCATGGCGTATGCCGATGACCTTGTAATTTACACGCAGAATAGGGATTTACCAATAATGCCACGAATAATTAATGATACTCTAGTTAAGGTTCATAAATGGCTGCTGGGCAATGGCCTGATTCATATTGATATTTAACTTATTCCCGTTAAAAATGAAATAAAATATTTAGGAATTATTCTAAATAAAAACTTAAAATGGGACAAACATATTGAAAATATTCTTAATAAATGCTGCAGGAGCATCAATATTATGAAATGTTTCTGTAGGACTTGGTGGGGTGCTTATCCTTAAACTCTTCTTAAAGCCTTTTTGGGTTGGTTGGATCTCATCTGAACTTTGGTGGCATTTTTCTTAAACCAAGCAGTAATGATTCTTTAAAGAAGTTGGATACGATGTTCTATCAGGCTTTACGATTAATTCTGGACTGCATAAAATCAACCCCGGTAAATGCTTTGCTGACGAAAGCAGCGCATACTAATTTGGATAATCCTAGGAAATGTCTTGCGGTTAAGTTCTTGGTCTGTATTCGCGATCTTCCACTCATTCAAATCTTATTCGCAGTTCCACAATCATGTCTTCAGAACGTAGGATTCTGGACCAATAAAGACATTCCATATAACTCACGCACTCAATTATTTTATCCCATAAGTTCCATAGATTTGGAGAGCGTTAAATTTACTAGTGTTTGATATTGAATTAAGATACCAAAATAATCGTATCGAAATATTAAAATTAAATATTATAACATCAGAGATGTCTATAAAAGAACAATTCTTATCCGTGACGGATACATATAAAGGACACTGCACTTTTGTGTATACTGACACATCAAAAAAGGTAATAGTATAGGTTTCGGAGTGCATATTCCAGCCATCAAATATAATTCTCGCCCAAAATTCCTATGGAAATATGTACAGGGTGGCCAACTAAGAATGCGAGGTACTGTATCTGGGAAACTATCTATCGTAGAGACTTGCGGCAAAAAAATGTAATTATTAAAACGGTCAAGAGAAAAACCTGGAAAATATTTTCAAGTTTCTAAAATGACCACTAGGGGGCGTAACTGCAATCTTGAATCTAAAAAAGTGATGTTTCTGTGAATTCCGCTATATTCACCTAATAAAAAAATTCCACATGTTTGAAGTTGAGGATAATGTAAAACTTTTTTGTTTAATGCTTTTTGCTGTATCTCTAAAAATAAGGTGGTGGGAGGTATTCAAAGTTTTTTTTTAAATAACACCCTGTATCTGAGAAACGGCTAAGCCGATTTTAACAAACTTGGGTTAGCTCAAAGGAGCTATTCTTGGGCTACAAATGTTATATTATTTAAAGTTTCGTTAGTTTCACATGTCACCGCTAGAAGGCTATTTTCGACATTCCGACAGTAATGGTTAATCTTCTTTAAAAATTAAATGCATTGATATGATTTTTTTCCCATGAAAAAGTAGCTAAATAATTGCTAAACAAGCTCGCGGAAACCGCATCTCGATATCTTGTTCCTAACCCAAAATATAGGCAAAAAAATTTATTACTTACGAAAATCCCTTAATTTTTTTTTAATATATTTTTATCTCGAATTTTCTCTTTTATAAAAGTTGTGGCCCTGAAAAGGACCGATTTAAAAAAGGAAGGTTCTTAGTGCCCCGCGAATGCTCGAAATGCTGACCATCACGCTCTATGCATTGCTGAAGCCTCTCATGGGTAGACAAAACTGCAGTTTCAATTTCGGCTCTCGGTATGGTTCGTATTGCAGTACGAATCCGGTTTTTCAAATCTTCTCTGGTCGTCGGTTGAGTCTGGAACACGATGTCCTTTAACCGCCCCCATAAATAAAAATCCAGACAAGTTAAGTCTGGTGATCGCGGAGGCCATGGAAACAGACTTCCTCTTCCAATCCACCGCTGTTGAAATACTGCATCGATATGCTCTCCCACATTAATAGCAAAATGTGCTGGGCAACCATCCAACTGCAAAAACAAGTTTTACCTCGTTTCCAGAGGCACAGCTTCCAACAAAAACGGTAATTGATTGGCCAAAAATTCAAGAAAGGCATTACCATTTAGGGGTTGTTCGAAAAAATATGGCCCAATAATTTTGCCTTCCAGTACGCCACATCACACATTTAAATTCCAACGTCCTTGGTGCTGAACTTCACGCATCCAATGCGGATTTTCTGCAGACCAATAGTGCAAATTGTGCAGATTAACTCTCCCATCACTATTAAAAATGGCTTCATCGGGCCAAAGAATTGGAAATAAAAATTCTCTATTTTGGCGTATCATACCTAACATCCAATGGCAATAGTCCAACCTGCGATCAAAATCTTCCTCATTCAAAGCCTGATGTAGAACTACATGATATGGATACATTGTAAAACTAATTAAAAAAAAGTTTCAACAAATACCTATGTGATAGCCATTAGAACTTACCTATGGTCCTTCAAGATATTTTGAACCGTTGTTCGTGCTATGTTCAACTCAAGCGATAACGCTCTTGTGCTAACATGAGGATTTCCTTCAATTTACCCCAGTACGTAGTTGATATTTTCTTGTGCTCTTTCAATTTTTTGCCGTTGAAACGCAGGCCGAAAACTACCATTGGCTCGTAAGCCCACTAATCAGGGAAAAACTCTCACATCGCAAGGACGTCGATTTGGATAACGAGCCGCGTAAACTCTTTTTTCTTCAAACGTTAGTAAATCCGTCATTACTCGACTGTGTAGGCGGCCGTGAAGTTTCGTTTTTCCTCCGCCGGAGCTTTACTTTTCACTTTTCCGCCGGCGGAGGTAAAAGTGTTGTCATAGCAACATAGATACAATACAAACAGACAACAAAATAAGTGTCAACAACTCAAGATTTATTAAACTACAATTTGTATTTATCACTCAATTTGTTACTGCATTTCTAAAAATCACTAATCTAGGAACAAATTGGTTATTATTTAATCGAACTTACTCAATAACTGCTTATCAATACGGAATTAAAACGCAATCGGAGACCCAATCTTAAAAAAATAATTATTGTTGACAGTGTCCACTGACAGCTTTATGTTACATTACCATAGCAACAACCTGTGCCTATTCACCGACGCCGGTCTAAGCCGCCTTGCGAACCAACTTATGTTTAATAATAATTAGATATTATTACTATTAAAAAGAGATGTTTTTGCATTAATTTGTCGACATTTGAAGAAAAAACAGCATATTTTATTTGGAGGAAAAGTTACTTTTCATGGCTTGCTCTCTATTACCACGAGCGCGCCATGAAAAGTATCACTTTTCCTCCATATAAAATAATATACTATTAGCTACTGCGGCATTTTGAAGACATTCAAAATAAACCGCAAGCATATCAACAGCTTCATAATTCGTGAAACGCATTTTGTAAACACAAAAAATGCTCAAAATAAAGCAAAACTATTGACAACTATTGACAATTTGAGGAAGAATTATTTATATTTTCATTTGTTTTCTTTCCATGGCCTGCTTCTACTAATTGTCTGGGTAGGTGAGATGCTACAGCAATGCATAGAGCGTGATGGTCAGCATTTCGAGCATTTGCGGGGGCACTAAGAACCTTAATTTTTTAAATCGGTCCTTTTCAGGGCCACAACTTTTATAAAAGAGAAAATTCGAGATAAATATAGTAAAAAAGAAATAAAATTAACGGATTTTCGTAAGTAATATTTTTTTGCCTATATTTTGAGTTAGGAAAAAGATATCAAGATGCGATTTTCGCGAGCTTGTTTAGCCATTATTTAGCTACTTTTTCATGGGAAAAAAATCATATCAATGCATTTAATTTTTTTGAGAAAATTAACCATTTGTGTCGGAATGTCGAAAATAGCCCTCTAGCGGCGACATGTGAAACTAACGAAACTTTAAATAATACAACATTTGTAGCCCAAGAATGGCTCCTTTAAACTAACCCAAGTTTGTTAAAATCGGCTTAGCCGTTTCGCAGATACAGGGTGGTATTTAAAAAAAATTTTGGATACCCCCACCACTTTATTTTTAGAGTTACAGCAAAAAACATTAAACAAAAAAGTTTTACATTATCCTCAACTTCAAATATGTGGAATTTTTTTATTAGGTTAATATAGCGGAATTCACAGAAACATCACTTTTTTAGATTCAAGATTGCAGTTACGCCCCCTAGTGGTCATTTTAAAAACTTGAAAATATTTTCCAGGTTTTTCTGTTGACCGTTTTAGTAATTACATTTTTTGCCGCAAGTCTCTACGATGGATAGTTTCCCAGATACAGTACCTCGCATTTTTAGTTGGCCACCCGGTATTACTGCAGAAACGGTTGCAAAACGGCTATTGCAATTGCTATAATAATAAATAAAGACATAACCAAAGCTGTAGTATTTTTAAATTCATTCAGTGCTATCGAAAAACCTAATAAAACACAATAGAAACTAAAAATGATTTTATTTTGTTACGAACAAAAAGGCTTTTAATTGAAGTGGAGGAAAGGGGATGCGACATAAAACTTGCGTGCATACCGGGGCATAAACAAATTAAAGGGAACGCGGTAACAGATAAATTTGCCAATATAGGAAGAGGGTTAAATATTCCAAAAAAGATTATGTTGGACAAGCAAGAAAGTATGCCGATTACTAAAGAAAAAATATTTCAAGAATTTAACGAATTATGGAAGGAGAATTCGAAATATCGGGGGAAGCATTACTCAAACTATTTTGTTGGTTTTCCGAGAAGTAAATGTTTCTCTAAGTTTGAATATGTTGATCGAAGACATATCAAAACCATAGTAAAAAATGAAAACTGGTCGCTGCTTAATAAAAATACATCTATCTACGTAGAATTGGCATTACCGAGGATTCGAATTGTGATTGTGGATGTGGATCTTGAACAAATTTTGTTTAGAGTGTCCTGTCGTGTATTCAAGGAATGGATATTTATGACGGTTTTAGGCAAATGGGTGCCCCCTCTAAACTAAACTCTAAACATTTCAAACATTCTGTCAAATCTTAATACTGGAAATATAAATTTGATAATCAATTTCTTGAAATATAATCAGATTAAACTGTAACAGAATTTATTATATTTAAATATTATTACTTTTCATAGCTCATCTTTACATCCTGATCCATTTCCGACTCACTGCGCGAGAACGAGAAGAGTTTTAATATCCTTTACTGTGATGTCTTAATAGTTTACTTTTTTAATAAGGGTATTAAGTAGATGTTTATGTCCTGAGGGCGACAATCTTATAAACCCGAGAGTCTCTGGCTCGAGGGCTTGTAAGTCGCCCCAGGGCATACACATCTATTAATACCCGTCGCGGTGCATACAAACTTTTATATCATACTAGTTTGATATTGCATTCCCAATAAAAAAAATACGAATTCAATTCAATTATTTGTGTTTAAAAATATTTTCATTTTATCATAGTAAATATAAGAATAACAACATCGCTAATTACCATAGGTTAAGCAAATATTTGAAGCAACAGTCAAAAGGATACCAGCCCAAAAAGTCTAAAGTTCTGTCTAGAAAAGATGATATCAAATTTACCCATGAAGCACCAAGTGAGACGTTTTTAATTTATAAAGTTGCCTTAATATTTGGTGTATTTGGTGGATGTCGACGGCAAGAACTTGTGAATATGCTAGTTACTCACGTAGAAGATAGAACATCAGTTAATATAATAACCCATAAGAAGCGCGTTTTTACCATTTACGACCACGTGGTTGTTCAGAAAAAAA
>MU182560.1:18027-58705 GCA_016904865.1 Pissodes strobi | reverse complement strand
TCCAGTTCTGAATTTGAAGATAAGCTCGTTTAAAATGGTCGGCAGCAGCGTCAGATGTTGGGGGTAAACAAACAAGTGCGAAGTTTGTATTCAGTCCGTGTCTCGCAGTCGTGCTGGTATATTTAAGACATCGCAGGTTATCTAGACTTTTGCATTTTTTATTAGCGCCATAGAAAGCTAGTAAAAACTCTTCTCCGGTCTCTATAATTAAATCTGTATTTGCATTTGGTTCTAAAAATATTTCTACTCTTTGGTGCAGATCCTCCTTTTTTTCTAATTGTTTAAAACAGGTCATGCATAAATAAAGCGGAAGCAGTGTCACATCCAGATCATTTTATAATTTATTATAAAATGATCCAGATATAGCATGACAGAAAAATATGGTCGGGATAAACAAGTGATTTTATTACTATTTAAAACCATAAAGAAGGGTGTGGTATCTTATTTAACCACTTTTAATAAACTGTATGGATATAGGGTGGTGAGAAGAATTGAAACATGTATTCGGTTTAATTTACTTTAATAATGCAGGTATAAATTGCATTTGAATATTATAGATATAAATAAACAGCGTTTTCTATGTTAAATAAAAATTATATATAAAATTCTTAGAATAATTGCAGGCACTCGTCTTCGTGCATTCAAGCATAAACTAATATTACAAAAGGTTTCTTAAAATTAGAAATATCTGCTAAAACCGCATTGATTGTTTGCTTTAAAAACGAGTGTTTTATCTTTCTTATTTTAATACTTTTCGTTCTCCAACTTAGCAACTTTCATACAGCGTACCTTTTCACATTGACTGCTTTACCTGTCTTCAACGGGGAGATTTTACTTAGTTATTTTCCAAACTTAACTTTTGTGTTTACGGAAACCATAAGTCCAGTTTTAACCTTGCTTACGGAAATTTGACCAGGAATGTCAATCAGCCTTCCGCCATCTTATGTTCCATTTTCCAAAGGGAACGCTATCGTTCTGACTTCGAAGAATTGCTTAAAAAATCCCAAATGGAGGTCTTTGTCCAACCTTGGACAAAGATAACTGAGGTGCACTAAATATTCTCTAATATTTGTGCATACAGAAGAAATTGGCCTAAAAAGGAATTTGACCTTTTGGAGCGAAAACAGCACGTCTTGCTGCTCGTGCTCTTCGAGCGAACGTTTTAACTGAACTGAAATATAATCTTTCTTACAATTTCGGGAGGGACAATAACATCTTCTTTCTTTGACAGACTATTTTAACAATGCTGAATTGAGACAAAAATATATTGAATTGAAAACGATTAAGAACGATTTCCTTTCCGAGTGAAAGTTGGCTATATTGTAATCTATTATACCGACAGAGCTAGTGTACAGGATCCCATTAACGGTTCGTCCGTCTTGAACTTGAACTTGATATATTTATTTCAACAATACAACTTGTAAATCACATTTCCTAGCGTAAGTATGCCTAGTTCTACTAACTGTGGTTACGCCTGTCGTAGTTTTTTCTACAACGTGGCCCACAGATGGGGCACCCTTAGGGGGTTGCTGTTATATCTATCGTACATACTAGGGGTTGTGGTACTGAAGGCAGCTTAAACTTTCCCTGGGAATACCCTTCATAGTCGCTATAGGGGTTAGTTGGCCGAAGCTTTATGGATATAGCAGTACTTTTTGCGAGTATATACAATATTTACAGGAGATTATGCAAGGAAAAACATAAGAAAAACCTTGCTTCACAATACTCTCGAGGAGTAGGAGTACAGAATGCTAAAATGACGCCACAATATGTACAACATAGACTAAGAATAAAGTGCTACATACAATATATACAAAGTTAAGGAGACTTAATGATAAGTCTGCTCCGGTATACTGTAACAGCATTAAGCGCAATGGTCGAGTCCCGCGGGTCAAGCTGCGGAGACACGGATGCTTCGGTGGCTAATAGTCATGTAAGTTAAATCGGTTGCTGCTGCGTATTTATAAGACGAGCAGGTCCCTTAACAAGCCCCGCCCCCGTGTCCGAACACGGTGAGCCGGCCCACCAGGCAGCAGGGTATACACTAGTCAGTGAAGGCTAGTGTTTCTGCTGTCCGGATATTTTTGATTTTTCGTTTTTTTTTTCGATATGTTTGATTTGAAGACTGAAATATAGAAAAATATGATGGATAAATGAAGGCATTTTGTTACTGATCACAGATTTATCTTTGCTAAACTACGGTGGTCGCAGCTGCTTGTAATAAGTGGATATATCGCGATATATTGTGCCGTGAGCGGTGCGGTGTTCAGGGTTGTATCTTGTGTCTGCAATATTAGCAGTTAGGGGTAAGCCTTTGATCTGGTGCTCGTAAAATCTGCATGCGTGGTTGTCGATGTACTCCTCGACATTTTCAACTCTAGCCCACGCATGCAGGTCCTCGATTCTAATGCGATCTCGCAGCGTTAGCGAGAACGCCACCCTCAAATAATGATTTTGTAGCACTTGCAGTTTGTGCTTGTGTGTTCTCGCCACCGAACACCACACCGGTGCACCGTACATTAAAGCAGGTCTTATGACGGATTTGTAGAGTATCAGCTTGTTGGCAGGACTCAGGAATGACCTGCCTGCTACCAACAAGCTCAGGCCTTTCTTGATAGTCGCGTTTTTATTTGCTATTGATGCGATGTGCTTACTAAAGTTTAGTTTTGTATCTAGTGTCAGCCCGAGATATTTAACTTGCATTTTCGGCAATATAGGCGTATTCCCCTACTATTAGTGGAGTAGTTTCTATATCTTTCCTCTTGCGAGCAATAATTATAAGCTCGGTTTTGTTTGCATTAAGCGAAATTTTCCACTGATTATAGTACGGTAATAATAGGCCTATGTGTTCGCCTATATTGGACTTTGCCACCTCAGCCTTGGGATCTAGGGAATAGATTGCCGTATCGTCGGCCAAGAAGGCTTTGCTGGTTCTAGGATGAGACGGAATATCTGCTATATAAAGATTAAATAGCAGCGGCGACAATACCGTGCCTTGCGGCACACCTGCCAGCAGTCTCCTGCTGTCCTGCTCGCAGAAGCGCGCTTCTCCACTCTAGTACTGAAAGTGGGTCCGGCAAGGTATGATGCGATCAAGGATACTATGTGAAGTGGAAAGTTGTACTTCGCTAGAAGTTTATAGAGTAGCCCCGCGTGCCACACCCTGTCGAACGCCTTCTCCATATCCAGTAGTAGCAGAGCAGTAGACTGTCGACTATTAAAGCCATGGTAAACGTCAGAAGCGATCTTCGCGGCCAGCATGACAGTGCCATGTCGGCCGCGAAAACCGAATTGCTCCGGTGGCAGTATGTTTAACCGCTCGACCTCCCTGCTGATCCTCGGCAAGATTAGCCTTTCAGCTACCTTCCCGAGGGTATTCAGCAGCGAGATCGGTCGGTAAGATGAGGGCAAAGTTAGGTCTTTTCTCGGCTTTGGGAAATGTATGACGCACGCTGCTTTCCAGGGGGATCGTCCGTCTAGGTTTGGACTAAGGGGTTTTGAAGAACTGGCATATCCTAATTTAAATGCACAAATTGGGTTGTACCCGGGGTGAAATAAATCTATTTTGAGTTTAATTATGGCTCATTCATTCTATATACATACAGGGTGTTATCATCAAACTATACGATGAAAAACGATAGTTTCTACGCGTGTGGGGTGTTTCCCCAACACAATATATGTTTCGTTATTAGGCCTAGATTTATCCGAAGTTTAATTATTTCAGTCGCTTTATCAGGTTTTGTAGAACTCCTGGGTCGTAAGGTATCAACGTTGCTTACTTTAACTTTAAATATAAGTGAAACCATTAAATCAGTATCTTCACCTACTAGGATTACAGAGTTCCGGGTGCTCCTCAATTCGATTTAATTATATACTATAGTGCGCCAAGAGCGTGAACCTTAACGACGACTGAAGCGGCAGAGGAGTAGCACGTAAAAAATCTTGCCTTCCCATAGGCGCACGAGGTTATTCTTACCATATTATTGATAATAAAAACTTATCGCACAAGTAAATAAGGACAAGCAGTATTATATTTCCCATAATAAGGATAGTGCCTGACATTATTTATGTAGTCATTAGGTCGTCCTTATATTTTCCTTATTTCACGGTTCGTGTATAAACGTACATGTTCGTCACTTCCTCCATGCAAGCAAACTGACAAACAAAAGATAGGTTAGAAATAATAGGAACAAAAAATAAAGTATAGCAGTATTTTAATAATGTCGACCTTATTACTGCTTGACAGTAATAAAACAAACTGCGATAACTCTCTAATATTGAGTAGTTTAAGACGTCAAAATTAACTACAATTTCTTGATATTTCAGGCTTATAGTACAAGATATGTCATATAATAATATTATCTCATTTTTATAATGACGATAGAATGCTTTAATATTTGTTGTATGTATTACATAATTATATTGTAGTAATAAGTAGAGTTCGTTTCCCGAAAGTTTTGTATCTACATCCTCGATGACGTCGCTTAACTTGGATTTTTCGTAATCAATTCTCCTGGAGTTGACCCGGAATCTTGATAATCTGAAACACCGCAGACATGTGGCCAAGATGTCTCTATTTTACAGATACTTTCACGGCAGATGCTTTCAGGATTGCCCCTTGCAACGCCCGTCAGACAGTCATGACATAACGGCAAGAGGGCACCAATGCGTCATACAACTGGAAACACCTAGAACATCATCGCCTTACAAGAACTCCTTTGTCTGGCGCAGTGCGCTAGGAGTGGAACTCACTCCCAGGACATCTGTTTCCCCCTAACTACAATCTACAACTATTCAAGAAACGTGTCAATCAACATCTTTGCAGACACACCGCTCGTCGAGCGCCATAGGATATCCCTTTAGTGTGTGTGCTACTGCCATAAAAAATCATTCACCTAAATAAAAGAAAGAGTAGAGACACTTATAGCGCACCATTTTTTCTAAAGAATTTTGCTAACGAAACTATACTAAACGTCCGGCAACAGTGTGCCCTTTTAAAAATCTCGGTTTCGACTATTGTGAATTGTGACATTTGACAGTAAAAAGAAGAATATTTACAAGTAAAATTTAATTTTGTTTAATGGGGCTATGAGTCGCTTTAAATTAGGACCGGGACAAAACGGAGGCCTGTCGTTCGTCGCAAATGCCTCCTAGTTAATATTTTCACCCGACAATTGATTTTCAGGTGAGTTTTTCCTATGTTTCTAGTACTTTTGTGGTTTTGCTGAAAGTTTGTGTCAAAATTCGAACTTTGGGGGTATGTTTATGTTAAACTACTCTAGTGAAAAAAAGAAAATTTGCAAAATCGACACAACCTATAATATGTCACCAGACCCTACAAACCAAATAATATAAATAACCACACAGTTCGACAATTTCAACGCCAATGGCCAAAGCAAGTTGATGCCGAAATTTTCAAATATGTAAAAAAAGGAGGTGTTTTCAGTGTCAAAGCGTATATATCGTGGCAGCAATCAGGAAACTGCCTCACTGCTAAAAATAAAGTAAACGTCGCACTGTTGTCTGTTGTCGCGTGTTTTAAATAGCTGGAAGGCAAATAAAATATAAGTAATATACTTATTCGGGTTGTCCCTGTGTAAATAAACTAGTAAATAATAAAATACAGTTGTATTAAGGAAAATAACAAAATTAAGTATTCAAGTAGGAAATTTAAATATCTAATTCACTCTAGGAAACTAGACACAAAGTAATTTTCTCTTTCCCTACGGAGAGTCTCGAGCGATTGCGTTGGATATTTCAAAGGCATTCGACAGAGCATGACGGGCTGCTCAACAAACTACCGTCCTTCGGGCTGCCAGCCTCTCTCTGCAGCTGGCTTGCCAGTTTCCTTAAGAGCCGATCTCTGCACGTTGCAGTCGATGGACACATCTCGGACACATTCACCATCAACGCGGGCGTGCCTCAGGGCGCAATACTTTCACCAACTCTGTTCCTCATCTATATTAATGACCTGCTGACCGAAACAAATAATCCTGTTTACAGTTTTGCAGATGACAGTACCCTTGTCTCCCACCTTAGATCAGAAAAACCCTTACCAGCGGCTGAGACTCATCACCGCAGACAGGAGCAGATTACAGCAATTAATCAAGACCTGGAGAAAGTTCAAACTTGGGGCGACCGAAATTTGGTCCAGTTTAATGCAGCAAAGACCCAAGCAGCCACGTTTATCAAGAGGGCCAATACAGTGGGCTCTGACATCATTATGGCAGGGTCGACCATTCCTTCATCCTCGTCAATCGGACTGCTGGGTATCTCGGTCAACAGCAATATGTCCTGGCATGACCACGTTGCTAACATCGCAAAATCAGCCTCAGAAGCTTGGTGCGCTACTTCGCAACAAAAAACTCTATACACCGCAGCAGTTGCTCTTGCTCTACAAAGCGCAAATAAGACCGTGCTTAGAATATTGCTCACATATCTGGGGTGCCGCACCAAAGCACACCCTAAAGCTGCTGGATTCCATTCAGAAGAGAGCTGTGCATCTCGTCGGCGACCCGGAGTCTAGATAGTCTGGAACACCGCAGACATGTAGCCGAGATATCTCTGTTTTACAGATACTTTCACGCAGATGTTCCCAGGATTTGGTCCGCCTCATCCCGCCCCTGGCAGCTCCTGTCAGACAGTCACGACAGACGGCAAGAGCGCACTAGTTTGTCGTACAACTGGAAACACCTAGAACACCGCTTTACAAGAACTCCTTTGTCTGGCGCACTGCATCACTGTGGAACTCACTCCTAGGACATCTGTTTCCCACTAATTACAGCTTACAAATATTCAAGAGCCGTGTCAATCAACATCTTCGCACACACACCGCTCGTCGAGCGCCATAGGGTCTCCCTTTACGCCAAGTCCTAGGTGAGCGATTTACAGTCGACGCGAACGCGAAGCGCTGGCGATGCCGTACGAAAAGCTAAAATAGTCGCACGGCATCGCCACTGATTCGCGTTCGCGTTCGCTGCAAATCGCTCACGTAGGACCGGGCGTTCGTGTGTGTGCCACTGCCATAAAAAAAGCACAATATTGAGAAACAGTCTTAATCTCTATTCTATTTTGTACTTATATACGCTAAATATAATATAAAAACAGAGATAGTTTTAACCAAGCTTGAAACTGTACTTTTTATATCATATTGTGCATTTATTTATTCTCAAGCAACAGAGCTAGTTAAGTCAACACAACCTGTGGGAATCGGCCATTCAGCATGAAACCGAGCCCGTGTGACTGCCCACTCAGCAGATGCACCGATGGGAACTAGATTTAAGCAATGTAATGTAATTTACCTCCTAAGATAAATTTTATGTATGATCATTCTCTATTTAGCTATTGTCAAGTAAAGTCAAACTGTAGTTAGCTCCTAATACATAATTTTTAAAAAGAGATTTTTGAAAGTTAAATACTTAAGTGGCGCAGTCGGTAGGATTGTGCGGTAGTATCAGAAAACGACCAGAATATTCAGGCCAGATCCACTACTTGGGTTATCCAGCTCTTCAGCGCAATCAAAGGGACGAAGCTACAGCAGACCAGACAAACCAGCGAGAGAATCGGGAAGGAAGCGGAGACTACAGCAAACTGTAAGTGCCATCCCTTTCGTTTGCTTTTGACCCTCTGTATAGGGTACTCGGAAGGTATAGATATGCAATTTAATTTTAATTTCAGTCTATTGGAGACAAATTTTCGCAGTCTATTGAAGACAATTAGGTTAGTGAATTAATCAATCAAAGAATTTTATTTTAATTTTTCAATCGAAATAAACGAAAAATAATAATTATTAAATAAAAAAAAATAATAATCTTATGAACGAATTAGACGATCTCGTATAGAAACTAAATTCGTTAAGTTTTAAGAAAAAAGTACTGCAAGTACAATATTAGAATCAAGTATTAATATTACCGCAGGTACAGCGATTATAGACGAAATTATATCTAGTACTGCAAGCACAGATATGATTGGCAGCATGCATAACGGAAACGAAGATAATCAAGTTTGAAATAATATGAATTGGAATCTTTTTAAATCTAAATTGGATAATATTAAGCCCTACGATGGAGATAGTAATACTTTAAACAAATTTATTTTAAAATGCGAGAACTTAATGAGATCTTATGCCGTATTAAACGATGATGAATTGAATCAGCATATTTTTGACTGTTTTCAGGAAAAACTAATCGGAAAAGCCGAAATTTTAGTAGGAAATAGATCCGAATTAACAAATTGGAATGATTTAAAATTAGCTTTAAAACAATGTTTTGCTGATAGGAGAGATTTAGATTGTTTAGTACAAGAATTAACGCGAACGAGACCCTACAAGTGAGAACATTTATTAAATTTTGGTTGTAGGTTGCAATTATTAAGAAGTAGTGTAATACAACGTATTAGCAATGATAATACTCTTGATCAAAATCAAAAACTTTAGTCATATAACTCTATACGACAAAACAGCGCTTAACACTTTTATAGCAGGTTGTTCAGGAATTCTGAAAAATAACATGTATATTAGAAAACCAGACGCTCTGGAAGATGCTATGGGTTTTGTAGCCGAATTTGAAAATTTTGAACGATTATATGGAAATTTAGGACAAACAGGAAATCCTAACAAAATAAATAGTTCTATTAATAGACCATTTAATCATCAAAATCCCCAATATTTTCAGTCGCAGACAAACGCAAATTTCCAACCAAATTTTAATCGCGTGAACCCAAATTTTAGTAACCAAAATCAATCTAATATGCCTTTAAAACCTTTATGGCCCTTACAACCTATAAATATTCAACCGAAAAAAATGCCGACCAAACGTTATATCCAACCAATCGAGAAGTATTTTGACCACCTCGTAATGTATTCAAGCCAGATCAAACTCCACCAAATCAACTTCCAAAACCAACTCCTATGTCAATTCTATCTAGAAATACAAATGGATTCACTAAGATAAATCCCCAAAATCATACCTTCTCTAGACCAATTAATCAATATCAAAGGCAAGTTCAACCATATCAAAACCCAAAATACGTTTTCGAAGAACTTTATTCAAATGAATTCGAGGAAGATGAATCAAATAATTTTTAAAACTCACATTCCGATACGTATTGTGACGAAATTTAATATGAAGAACAAAATGCTATAAATATCAATAAACGAATCGATTATGACGATAATACCCAAATAGAACAAATTCACGAATTATCTATAAACGATAATAATGAAAATTTGCTAGACCCAGGCCCATCAAAACCACAAGCCTGACGGAAATTAATATTTCATCTAGTAACGCTTTACCTATATACCCGAAAATAAAATTATTAATCGACACAGGCAGTTTTCGTTCTATTCTAAGACCTACAGTGGCTGAACAATGTTTCCCACAATGTATTTATCGTTCTCAAAATATTATCAAAACCGCCATAGGAAGTGAAAATACCCATTTTCAAGCCGATATTCCAATTTTTCTAAAATATGGTAACAATCACGATATCAATTTTATTCTTTTTGACTTTCATGACTTTTTTGACGGAGTTATAGGACCAACTGACTTAAAGAACATGAGTTTAAATATCGATCTAATTAATCAAAGATTGATTGGACCTGATATCGAAATTCCATTCAAATATAGAGAAAATTTGGAAACAGATTTTTCCATCACTCTTAATCCAAACGAAAAAGTACTAAAGAATATTCAAGTTAATATTTATGAAGCCGATATTATTGTAATAGCAACACAGCTAGATAAATTAATAATTCCACTCGCACTTTCTCGTGCAAATAACGGATTTGCTATTCTAGAAATTCAAAATCCCCATGATAAATATATAACTGTAAAACTTAAAGAACCATTAAAAGTCGAACCGTTTGAACAAAATCAATTCGAATTATTTTTACTCAAAATAAAAAACGCAATCAAGAAAATAAAATTTTCAAAAATAATTTGATTCGTACGCAACACATGAACCCGGAAGAAAAGGAAGCGATTTCCAAGTTATGTAAAGAATTTTCCGACATATTCTATCAGAACGATGAAGAATCTTTCACATCCAAAATTACACATGAAATTAGGACAACAGACGATACCCCTGTACACACCAAGTCATATCGATATCCATTTGTTCATAAAGAAGAAGTAAGACGGCAAATAAATGAAATGCTCGAAAAAGGAATAATAAGACCATCCAGTAGTCATAACCCATCTGGATTGTTTCAAAAAAGGTCGAAGCTTCTGGAAAGCAGAAGTGGAGAATTGTTGTAGATTTTCGGAAAATTAACGAAAGAACAATTTCAGATCGATATCCAATCCCAAATATAATATAAGTGATATTTTGGACAAGCTAGGACGAGCCCAGTATTTCTCTACACTAGATTTAGCTAGTGGATTTCATCAAATAGAAATGCATAAAAACTAAATCGAAAAGACCGCATTTAGCGTAGAAAATGGACACTATGAGTTTTTAAGGAGGATGCCATTCGGATTAATTAAAAAATGCTCCATCCACTTTCCAACGAGTAATGGATGAAATTTTTAAGGACGTACAAAATAAAATCTGTATGGTGTTTATGGACGACGCAATCGTAATAAGCACAGGCCTAACAGAACATATCCAAAATCTGAAAATAGTATTCGAAAAATTAAGAGAAGCAAATTTAAAAATCCAGATAGACAAGTGTGAATTTTTGTGTAAAGAAGCTGAATTTTTAGGACACGTTGTAATACCCAACGGAATAAAACCAAATAAAAAGAAAATTTCTGCAATACAAAAATACCCCATTTCAAAAACGCAGCGTGAGATCAAAGCATTTCTTGGTTTACTCGGTTACTATCGGAAATTTATAAAAAAATTTGCGAAGTTAACCAAACCATTGACACAGTGTCTCAAAGAAGATAACAAGGTAGAACATACAAAAGAATTTGTTGATTGCTTTAACACTTGTAAAAATACGTTAACATCAGAACCAGTTTTAGCATACCCTGATTTTTCCAACACATTTGAGCTGACCACTGATGCTTCAAATTTTGCTATATCAGGAATACTTTCACAAGAAAACCATCCAATTTGCTATGCATCTCGTACATTGAACCCAGCAGAAATAAATTATTCAACAATAGAAAAAGAACTTTTAGCTATTGTATGGAGCTGTAAACATTTTAGACCATACTTATTCGGACAAAAATTTGTAATATATACCGACCACAAACCGCTACAATTGTTGATGTCATTAAAAGAACTCAAGACGGTTGGAGATTAAAACTAGAAGAATTCGACTATGAAGTAAAATACAAGAAAGGAAAAACAGATCAAGCAGCAGACTTTCAAGACACCCTGTAGATATCAACGCCATAGGAACAGAATCAATATTTAGCAATTTAGGCGACTCGGACGAAATCATGGAAGAATTTTTGTTACATCGAAGTGAAGAAGATTTGCCTAATTTAGACAATCAAACAGTAGAAGAACTTTTGAAATTGAATATCAATGAGCCAAAAATAAAAATGATAAGCGATATTCAAATTCAACCACCAAAGATTCAATTACCAGTAGTTCAACCATACATTGACAATGAAACAGTGCATACGTCAGTAGAAAACCCGACATTTGCAATACCAATATCCGAAAGACAGAACAATGAATATAAAAATCAAATAATAATCACCGACGGAGAAGTAGAAAATATTCAAATACGAAGAGAAAAAGTCTTTGAAAATAATAGGATGTATGTCACTATCTCTAATAGAAATCCAACACCTCATATCGTAAAATTACTAAAAGAAAATATAGACAATAAACGAGTTTATCCAATTTTCTTTAGAAACGATTTATTAGCACGAAATTTTACTGTGACTCTACAAAACCTATTTCGAAACTCTGCATATGAATTAGTACATTGCACTACATTTCTAGAAGACATTGAGAATCTCTCTGATCAGAAAGAAAAGTTAGAAATGTATCACACGACTAAAACATGTCATAGAGGCATGAATGAAATGAAAGCAGCACTCAGCCGAATATTCTATTGGCCAAGAAAGTCTATAGATATAGAAAACTATATAAACAATTGCGAAACTTGCCAAGCGAAGCTTTTGTCACCGTTATCGACTCATTTTCTCGATATGGACAAGCCTACCCTCTTAAAGCTATTACCGGAGTAGAAGTGATAGAAAATCTATTCAATTTTATAACACATCTCGGACTTCCATTAAAAATTGCCGCCGATCAAGGTACCAAATTTAAAAACAAGGAATTAGAAGATTTTTGTAAAATGTATGAATAACACTTTACTACACCCAAAAATAGTAATTCAAATTCCCCTGTTGAGAGATTTCACTCATCAATTATAAAAAGTTATCATTGTTTACAGGCAGACCATAATAATCTAAATACGGAACAATTAATCAAACGAGCCGTTATGGGATATAATAATTCAATACATAGTGTTACGAAATATACCCCATTCGAAATTATCACAGACATATAAAATCAATAAATCCGTTCGATCTTAATGATAATATGATAATTTCAAACTATGTACAAACTCATAAAGAAACATCGAATAAGCTCTATGAACGTATAAAAGAAGTCAACGAGCAAACTAAATAGGACATAATCCAAAAGCGGAATGAAACAAGAAACGAACCCCCGGATTTTCAATCGCAAAAAATCGCCTATATAAAAAATAAACAGCGAGGAAAAATGTATCCTAAATTTAAGAAAGTAAATTTAAAAGGTCAAACAGACATCAAAATAAAAACAAATAAAACAACATATCATAAGAGTAGCGCTAGGAAACCTAAAATTAAAATGAAACAATCTTTTCAGGTTAACGATGCCGAAAAAATTGACGACTCTGTTCCTAGTACTTCACATAGGACTGACGATAGGAGCTGATATTCAAGTAACAAACTTAAATAACCCTATCCTTCCTATAAAATTAGGAAACTATAGAATAGTTTATAATAGACATAAGTTTTTGCATTATATAGATTTAAGTTACTTAATTAATCAATTAGATGATATCGAAAATAATTTCTTAATAATTATAAATCATTTATTATTATCAAATGCTACGAATCATATTTCTTATCATGGCTTAGCGGAAAACTTACTTGTTAGAACAGAATATTTAATTCAAATCGCGAGTAATAAGTTACAAAATTTACACCCACATATCCGAAAAGAACGAGGATTTATAAATATTATTGGAAAAGCAAGTAAATGGCTATTTGGTACGTTAGATTCGCAAGATAGTCAACGATATGATGAAGCAATAAATATTTTAAATACAAATCAAAAACAAATTGCCAATGAAATGAAATAGCAAATTTCACTCTCAAAAAATCTAACAAATAATTATAACAACACAATTATTACTCTTAGCAAAAATCAAGACAAACTTCAACTTGGTTTAAAAACGCTTCGCAATACAATTGAACGAGAAATAAAGTCCTTAGGAGATTATCTTAGTTTTCAAGGCATTCTTACGCAATTAAATTTAGATTGCCAAAATGTAATTATTTTTTGGACAATTTAGAAAATGCTATTATGTTTGCAAAAATAAACGCTCTTCATAATAGTATTCTTTTGAGTTCTGACTTAAATGAAATGTTAAAATACTTAACAAAGATTTACAGAAAAAAATTAAACTCCAAGGTTTCAAAATGTATTGTCTTATTATCAATTTTTTGGTACGCAAATAACTTTTTCAAATTGAAAGCTTATCTTTGCTATTCATGTACCGATACTGAGACCCGAACCTTTTACCTTTTTTCATATTTACCCAGTAATCCAAAATCAAATGATATTTATCCCAAAATACCCTTACCTGGCACAAAATGAAGAAAAGAAACAATTTTCCAACAACGTTTGCCCGACCGTTGAAGAAACATACTTCTGTCTGGAAAAATTTCACCCTCGTGATGAATGTGTCAACAGTTTATTGATGAACACACCGACAGCCGACTGTCCAACTTTCTAAATCAATATTGAAGAAGCAATCGTAGAACAAATCGCGAAAGAAATGATTCTAATCCTGCCAATTAAAGCCGAAAAATTGTTAGCAAAATGTAGCAGCACTCAATATTTGCCAATCGAACAATCAGTTCTAGTCAAAATACCTGAAAGCTGCGAGATCCAAATCAATGGAAGAAAATTCCTCAATGATGTGAAACTTCAAGAAGGAAAACCATTGATCCTGCCAGAAATCAAACTGTCTGCGATAACGCACGAAACTATTTTGGAAATGCCAAATATAACCAATATTAATCTTGATGAAATTTATCGCCTCAAGGATGCAGCCAATCAGCTGACTTCGTTTAGTATTGACAGCCAGCAACACCAAAATACGTCATTTTATATCACGCTTGTGGTTTGCTCCCTAATTATTATAATTCTAGCAATAACACAAAGAAGTAAAATCTACCAGTTATGGAGATCCACCCAAAATAAGAAACCTAGGGAAGAAGAAGAAGCCGCATCCATGGAAAGCATTCCTTCGAAAAAACACTCCGTAATTTTCGAATCTTAAGGATGGAGGAGTTAAGTCACCACAACCTGTGGGAATCGGCCATTCCGCATAAAACCGAGCCCGTATGACTGCCCACTCAGCAGATGCACCGATGGGAACTAGATTTAAGCAATGTAATGTAATTTACCTCCTAAGATAAATTTTATGTATGATCATTCTCTATTTAGCTATTGTCAAGTAAAGTCAAATTGTAGTTAGCTCCTAATAAATAATTTTTAAAAAGAGATTTTTGAAAGTTAAATACTTAAGTAGCTTAAACACTTTATTCCCGTTTTTCTAGGGTGGATTGTAGTTTTTTTTTGGCCTAAGCACAAATTTAATTAATTCAATTTTATGTTGCATCCGTAAATTATTTATCTGAATTAAGTACAAAAATAATCTTACTATGAATCTTCGCATCCTGGTACAATCGGGTTATGTTACGTAGTAGGTACGTGCCAGGACCATTTTCCAAACATGTATACTCTGTGACGTCAGAGGTTTACATTAATAGTTAGGAACATTAGAAAAACCGTTTTTATGCCAATAATTGAAAATATAATTTAAAGTATTTTAATTCTGTGTACCGAAACGGTTAGACATTGTAATGTGGCTGAAAAAAATATTTGAATTTGTTTCGTCACAATATCCACTGGAGGTGATAATTGATTCCTATTGTGACGTAGAGCATGGCAACCAGCGCATTAAAATATTTTCATTTAATAAACTTAATAGGTTTAAGTTTAAAACATTTTTAAATTAGATTAATGGTACCTGGTACTTGTTAAAAAGTTATGGTCAAATTAGTAAGATATAGTTTCTCTACGACGGACGCCGACGCGGCGTTCGTTAGGTGTCAATTGATGTATCATCATATTATATCGTACGAATTTGTTATGTTAATATTTATTATTGGAAATTACTATTCAATTAAAAAATCTGAAATGTATAAAATAACTATAGGGATTTCGATTATCAGATATTATTATTTTTCTTTCAAAAATAAATTATAAAGGATTCTGCGTTTTTTAAATTAACTTATTTTTTGCATCCTAATAAAAATACAAATTGTTTAGTAGCGTTTTCTTTCAAATACTTTTTAATGTCTTATATTATTATTTTGACATCGCTAGAGTTGGAAAAGATATACTATTTTTCCGTGAATCTATAAACTATTTTATATGCAGCGTCAAAGCAAATAATATTGTTGAAGAACTCTAAACATAGTCTTAAAGTTTAGCAATATGATATATTCTAGTAGATTAATGTACATTTATTTTAAATTTTTGCCCCGAATGATTACATCAAATTACTCAAAATTCGTCTTAATATTCAAAACCTGGCGATTGTTATCAAACGGTAGCGTAATAAAAAAATACGGTGTATGTAGAAGTAAAAACATCAATAAAAGGGTATTTAAAACAAAATAAAATTAAACAAAAATCCCTTGAATGTGCCAGGCTAGGCGAACGCTCTATCCCAGATATATGGGCTATCTGGGACTCTATCTTTAAGTTACGGTCCCATTAAAACACTTGTGTTAAAAGTAAATATAAATATTCAGACCGGCATCTTTCATTCCAAAATCAGCAATAATTGTGAATTTTTAATCAGATCGACGCGATTTTTTTTTTGTTAATACAAATACTTCAATGTACGAAAGTTTGGTTGGCCCAGGTCATTCGGTTTTCCAATAATCAAATACTATGTGCTGACGTCGTGTAAAAACTCAAAATAGGGAAGTTTAAATTAAACGAGCTCACCCTGCATAAAAGGCGAAATCTATATCTTTTTGACCCACAAGCCGATTTTTTTTACATTTTCCCTCAAAAGTAAATTTTTCCGATATTTTAATAGAGTAGCATTTAGTGAGTTTTTCTCCTCTATAAATTCCTTATCGAACTGCATGTATTCTCGCAAACTAACCCAAACTAACCCTCGGGACTTTTTCGGTGCTAGAACAACCCAAATAGACCTTTTTTTCAAAAATATATAAACCCAAAAAAAATACTAACCATCTTCGATAGTCGCCAAATTTCAACGGGGTTCGGTAAAGCAACGTGTCCAAAAAATTTCATTAAAATAATTAACTGTTTCGACAGTAATTAGCGTGTATCAGCGAAAAAAATTGATAAACCACACATGTGACGTAACAACTCGGAAACGGAAAATCGGATAGCCACAAACCATTGACATATTATGGGGGTTTTGCCTAAACGCGTGCCAAATTGTAAATTTCCACTCGCAATCGTTTTCCAGAGAAATGGATTATTGATTTTTATCGGCATCACTTCCTCTCCATAATTTGTAGTTCATATTCATGGCGCAGTTTCATTTCTTACCCAGGAAAAAGTGTGCGGACCGCATAAGAAAAACTAATGCCAAATGATGAAAGTTACCTCAATTTTATATCGAGGTTTTATAACAAGATATGCTGCGGATGTTTTGTTTTGAACAGTTAAGAAAATCACGAAACGGATTATGGATTTTTATCGGCATCACTTCCTCTCATTTCATATTCTTTAGCTTGGCATGAGCTTTAACAAAATAATTTCGAATTGAAATAAAATCGTATGCTGGTGATGGTTTTAAATTTTCTGTTAAATAAAATTAGTTAATTGTAATTCAATCTGCAGTTCCTAAACATCTATAAAAACGACATTATCAGAGATTTTAGAGACATTGTTAGTGAATAATGAAAGGCATCGACCAATCAATTTAAAATTTGGAATTACCTACAATACACAATACATGTGTTGTATTGGGTACTCACTAAGATGTCCTTATAGATCTAGATTTTTTTCTAGCATCTATCACAAAGTTGAATGCAGTCTTTTTACGGAAGACATCAATAGCCAATTACCAAAGAAACCCCTCAATTCTCCAACAATTTAAAAAGCAGAATTTTTACATACTGATTGACAATTATTTCTTTCAAATGTTTTCTTCATGTTGCGTGTATTATTCTAATATATACCCTCCATGCTCCTCATCTTAGTAATTCCTCTTGCAAATATATCTAGTAGTGTTCTTACGGAGGCCATTACGAGTCAATGCAAAAAGAACCGCCTCAATTTACTGTTTTGCAATTTGTTTCAAACAAACGTCATTAATAGTACTTTATTATATACTTTCCACGGTCTTGGTTTAAATCTAAATAGTTATCTTAGTAATCACCTTATAAACATATCTACCACTGTTCTCACGGAGGACATCAACAGTCAATACCAATTATTTCCGTAATAGCTCTTATAAACATATCTAATACTGTTATTACTTAATAGTCAGTACCAAAGGAGGTGTTTCTTTTTAGTATTGCCTGCTAATGGCCTCCGTAAGAACACTGCTAGATATATTTATAAAAGATATTACGGAAAGAACCATTCGGCAGTCAATATTAAAAGAAACCCATCAATTAATAGAGTATGTATAATTTTTACATTCTCTTTCGCAATTTGTTTTAAACCTTTTTTATGCATGTATAATATTACTTTGTTTAGTTTTAAATTTAAATGGTTATTTTAGTATTGAGAAGTGTTCTTACCGAGTAGGTACATCGACAGTAGAAGTAAAATGCAGAATTTTACATAATATTTGGCAATAAATTATTTATTACGCATTCATCATAATCAACGATTATCGCACGCTGCAGCGTGCTTAAAATGATGTTTATGATGCGCCTACCTTTTTAAAGGGTTGCTATAGAAACATTTAATCATGTCAAATGTGACAAATTAATATATTCGTCAATATATCCCTTAACTTTAATATTTAAAACATTTTTGAGATTATGATGCATTCATAATAAAAAATAGCATATGATATACGTGTATAAGAGGCCTTTAAAGCCCTTGCCACTTACAAAACACTCCGCTGCGCTCGTGTTTTGAAATATGTCGCGCGCGCTTTAAAGGCCCTCTTATAAACTTATATCATAATATACTATCAAACATTGTGTGCATGTTTAATATTACTTCATTATATCGTTTCCAGGGCCTTCGTTTAAATTTAGCTCCGTAATACCTTTGATAACATATCTAGCGCTGTTCTTACGGAGGCCATCAATAGGTAATACAAAAAAAAAACATCTCAATCAATGCCTACTGTTTTGCAGACATTTTCTGCGTATTTAATGTTGCCTTATTATATAGTTTCCATAGTCCTCGTTAGTTATTATTATGATAATTAAGGAATTACGGTAATGATGGAAATTTAATATTTAAAACTAAAAATTTAAATTGTATCGCAGTTAAACTTATTTTATTTTCATAAAAGCTTAATGCCAATAATGTAATTATGTAGGTATACTTACTAGGCCGATTTTAAATATTTTTAGTGTACTGGTAGAATTTGGGTTGCTGATTACGAATTTTTATCGGCATCGCTTGCTTTTTGAGTTATTCATCATCGAAGAAAAAAATATAAGGTTATTTGTTTTGATGATGAATAACTCAAAAACTCAACATCCCAAATTCTACCAGTGCACTAAAAATATTCAAAATCGACCTAGTAAGTATAATTACATAATTGCTATAACTGGGGCCTGAATTACTTGCATTATCCTTTTATGCCAATAAAAGGAGTTTAACCGCCATAAAATTTAAATTTTAAGTTTTAAATTTTAAATTCTCAGCTTTATGAAAAATCCTCAATTATCACAATAATGACTAGCGAGGACCATAGAAACTATATAATGAAGTAATATCGAAGGGTAAACCGCATCTGAAAATTTGTACACCATATTTCCATTTTTCATAAAATTTCCACATGACATTTCCATACTTCCACATTATTTCCACTTGAATTCCACATATTTTCACATGAATTCTACATAAAGACTCTAATATTTCCATATGAATTCCACACATTTCCACGTATTTCCATATAAATTCCTCATATTTCCATATAATTTCCACATATTTCCATACATTTCCACTAATTTCCACTTTTTCATTATTTATATGATGATTTACATTAACAAATAATATCTGGTGAAAAGTAAATCCGAGGTTAAATCAAACACATTTGCCCGACAATATTTATTTATAAAAATAGCGTAGAACGCAACATGTATGTAGATATAACTTATACCTATAAAATTACTATAAAATAATATAGCGGATGTTGGACTACCTAACTTCTTAATTTTTTAATTTACCGTCCTTTTGAGTCAATCAAAAAGTTGTCGAGTTTTTCCAGTTGAGACGTTAAATTAGCTTAATTAGATGTTATTATTTATAAAGTAGATAAATAAATGTCAAAACGTAGCACAGTTTCGAAAAAAGAGGTTTTATTCCTTTGTCATATACATCCAAGACTGATGGTAACAAATTAAATGGTGGATTCTGGATAAAGATAAGATAAAAAAAAATCGCTGCCGCCTTTCAGCGTTTCCACAATACGATTGGGTATATTAATTTGTGAAATGCCCTCGAAGTGCACTGCGTGGCTTGAGGTTGTTTGGTCCGACTCGATGGGAAATAAAATTTGCGTTGCTGAACAATGCGATTTTAAACAAATTGAATTTAGAGCGTGAAATTAGAATCGATGACCTTTAAATATTTACAACCTACAACGATTCAAGATCCGTCTCAATCAACACCTTCGCACACACACCGTTCGTCGAGCGCCATAGGATCTCCCTTTAGTGTGTGTGTCACTATCATAAAGAAAGATTAGAAATTCAGCTTAATAATCGAAAGTGGATAAAAATTTCATTGTTTATTTTCCTGTTATTTTCATAACGGTATTTCTTGGTTATAAGTTGTACTAATATTCTAAACAAAACATGTAAACATTAATATAAACAAATCCGTACACGTCAGTTATTATTAGATTTCCTAAACAGACACTACGAGAGATACCTAAACTATTAATCCCTAATTTTTTAGCTGCTACCTACTTTTATAAAATATTGACTTTTGATAGTAGTTCCTTCTGTACTTCTCCCAATGGCGTCACATGCTGTTACCAGAATGTACGCGGCCTCCGTAGCAAAGCAAACGATTTTCATAGTGCCGTTGCTGCTTTGTACCTACGATATCGTTGCTGTTACAGAATCAGGACTCCAACCCGATATTTTGAACTCTGAACTCTTCCCCGAATCATATGTGGTCTACTGTTCTCCGAGAAATTTGCTTCCGAACAGCTGGATCCTTCGAATGTTTGCGAAGGAGCGCGACTCATTGACATTTTAGGTTGTAAGCTAACTATTAATTATTTTATATTATATATATTTATTGTTTACATACCTCCTTCTACTAACGATATTCAGGTAGAAATCTTCATGGAGGCTCTTTCATCAAAAGATATAATGTTGAGCAAAAATGTAATAATTCTGGGAGACTTCAATATTCCTTCTTACACTACAAACCTTCCAACCCATGCTAACCACAGACTTTTGACTGGATTCAGTCAAATACTTAACCTTCGCCAATATAATAATACACCTATCATTAGCCACCGCTGTTGGGATCTAGTTTTTGCCAACTTTAAAACTTTCCTGCAAAAAAACGACGTACCACTTGTTGATGAAGATCCTTATCATCTATCCTTACTGATCAATTTTCAAGCGATGCTACCTCACATAGGCAACTTTCCTGTAAACAATGATGATCTACCCATTAATAATTTCAGAAAAGTGAATTTGCTATTATCAGCTAATGTCGAACACTGACTGGTCGCCTGTTCTCAATGGCACATATCTCACAACTCATCTCAGAGTCTTTATGAGGAGGAGGAACTCATTGACAATGTATTCAAAAAAGAAAAGGCCTATCGTGACTTTAAAACCCATAAATCTCCATTTTACCTCGCCAGATAGAAATCTTTGCGCAGCTTAATTAAATCGAGCTCTGACAAGATACAGGGAATATATCCGGCATGCCGAAACAATCATAACTTCTGATCCATCAACCTTCTGGTCTTTTATTCAAAGCAAGACAGCTCAATCCCGCATTCCAGCCACTATGAAAGATATTAATCACTCTTACCACGGACCCCAATGTGTCGGGGTTTTCCAACTATTTTCAAAGTGTGTACAAAAATTCCCACCAGCCTGCAAAGATTGATCCGTTAATTCAGTATTCCGATAGCATCGACGTTCCGCCAATAACTACGATGATATAGTTGTAGCAAGCAAATATCTTTAAAACAAGATTACCCCTGGCCCAGACGGCATCCCACTTCATTATTAGAGACTGTTCCATCGTTTTGTGCGAGCCCCAGTGTCATATCTTCAATCTGATCTTGGAACTGAGCATATTTCCTGAAACCTGAAAGGTTGCAAAAGTCTGTCCCATGAATAAGAAGGGCGATCCAATAGTTATTGAGAATTATCGTCCTATCTCCATGTAACTTCTCCAAAATATTCGAGATTATCCTGCACAAATTTTACCAACATCTTTGTTATCAAACTGCTTTGTTACTCCTTCGTTAGACCAAGGCTGGATTATGGGTCACTTGTATGGTGTCCGTGGTATAATTGCTACATTGATTCGTTGGATGCTGTGCAGAGGCGATTTCTCACGTATCTTATGTTCAGAGAGGACGGTATTTACCCAGACCGAGGGTTTCATCGTAACCTTTTGTTGTCTAGATTCAGGAAACTGCCGCTGTCTGCGCGCAGATACAATTCGCTGACATTCCTTTATACGCTTCTCCATGATGTGATCAATTGTCCCTCTCTTTTGGAAAGTATGGCATTTCATGTACAGCGTTTAGCAGCTAAACAACAACCCGCCGCGTTCAGTCTGAGATTGGCGAGATCTAATATTCTATACCAGTGCCCCATTCACAACATGTGCAAAAATTTCAATCTTGTATCAAACGCCTCTCATATACATACCAGCAACTTGTCTAACGTCCTGAAACATCTGCGTGAGGCATCTGGTTTCGCCTCGGATTTCCTACCTTAACTGTATCTCCGCATTCTTCATCTTCATTTTTCATCTGTATTTCCCTTGTTTTCATTTCTTTCTTCTTTGTCACTTCTTATTTTGGTTTATTTTGTTTTCTTAGTTTCCCTAACTTACTTTGCGTTATTCGTAAAGTTCTTGATCGGTTTCGTTCCTCTCAAGGTTCCTCTACATTCTTTATATTTAGTCTTAGTTTAATTTGCTAGTTTATTTTAATTATAACTATTATTTATTTTATATTTTATTATTTTTCTTTGTATAACAATATTTTTTGTGAATTACTTGCTCTTAATTTGTATGTGAATTTCCTGTAATTGGGCGTTTGCCTGTTGGAAATAAAGAGCTTATTATTATATTTATTACCATTGGAATATTTTTTCC
The DNA here is from genome assembly GCA_016904865.1 of Pissodes strobi. Classification (NCBI taxonomy): domain Eukaryota; kingdom Metazoa; phylum Arthropoda; class Insecta; order Coleoptera; family Curculionidae; genus Pissodes; species Pissodes strobi. The sequence continues at coordinate 35,902 of MU182560.1, read as the reverse complement.
GAATATAGCTTCTTGTATATAAATATTATGGTTGATTAAGCATTGGATAGTGGGCAATTATCGATTATCAGGATCAAGCAAAACTTATGATAGATTCGGCTAATTATCGGGCATTTGGCAACACTGTTTAGGACATCGAACAGGGAGTTGCGACATTGCGACATGTGCCTTGTGAATTATGCATAGTAATTGCGCATGCTCATATTAGATAATAATTGTACAAAAAATACCATAAAATACCACTCAAAATACCAATAATACCAGACAAAATACCATATAATACCAAATATTACTAGATAATACCAAATATTACCATATAATACCAAATATTACCAGATAATACCAAATATTACCAGATAACACCAAATATTGCCAAAAAATACCGAAATAATTCCAAAAATAATATGTCAGTGTACACCAAAATACCATCAGCGGTTGGCCCCTCGATTAGGTAGTCACAAATTTAAGGAATCTACTTTTGGAATGATCCATATGCTTCCAATAATTTCCACGTATTTCCACATAATGTCCATTAATTTCTACCTAAATTCCACATGAATTCCACTAATTTCCACCTAAATCCCACATATTTCCACTAATTTCCACCTAAATTCCACATATTTCCACCTAAATTCCACATATTTCCACACATTTCCACTTTCATTTCCACTAATTTCCACTTGTTTGTACACTACATTTTCACTGCGGTTTACCCCTCGAATTTACTTACACGAGGATCTTGAAACTATATAATAAAGTAATATTAAACATGCAGAAAATGTTTAAAACAAATTGCCAAGTAGTGTGTAAATTTCTACATTTTAAATTAATTGAGGAGTTTCTTTTAGTATTGAGTGTTGATATCCTCTGTAAGAACACTGTTAGATATGTTTATGAAATAATTACGAAAACAACCATTTAGATTTAAACGAGGACAGTGGAAACTATATAATAAAGTAATATTAAACACGTAAAAAATGTTTTAAACAAAATGCCAAAGATAATGTAAAAATTATACATTTTAAATTGATTCGCGATTTTTTTGTATTGCCTGTTGATGGTCTTCGTAAGAACAGCGCTAGATATGTTATAAAAGCTATTACGGATATATCCATTTAGATTTAAACAAAAACTTCGGAACTACTTAATAAAGTAATATTAAACAAGCAGAAAATGTTTCAAACAAATTGTCAAATAATATGTAAACCTTCTACATCTTAAATTGTTTGAGGGACTTCTTTTGGCATTGATTGTTGATGTCCTCCGTAAGAACACTGTTTATAAGAGGAATTACAAAAATTTCCATTTAAATTTAAATGTGGAGGACCATGGAACTATATAATAAAGTAGTACCAAACACATAGAAAATGTTTAAAACAAATTGCTAAATAGTATCTGCAAATTCTAAATATTAAATTATTACTAAGAACACTGTTAGTTAGGTTTATAAGGATATTATGAAAATATCCATTTAGAGTTAAACGAGGACTATGGAAACTCTATATTAAAATAATATTAAACAGGCACAAATTATTTCAAACAAATAATTGCCAAACAGCATGTAAAAATTCAATTTTTCAATATTGATTGAGGGGCTTTTTGAGTATTGGCTATTGATACCTTCCCTAAAAATAATTAATTTTGTGATGCATGCTAGAGAAGGAACCGGAAGAAACGAACTATAATGGATAATTTAATGAATAATATAAAATGCATGTATTGTGTGTTTGTTTCAATTTGAATTTGTATATGTATGTATGTATTTGAGAACCAAACAGTAGGTAATTCTACTTTTAAAATCAATTGGTAGATTCCTCTCATTATCGATTGATCATGTCTTAAAAAAACTGATAAAGTCGTTTATATAGATGTTTCAGGGACAACAGATTGAATAACTCTTGGAATAACTTAATAATTTTTTTAACATAAAATTAAAAACTTCAAAGGCATATGATTGTGTTTCAATTAGAAATTATTTTATTAAAGCTCATGCAAAGCTAAAATATATAAACTAAAAAGAGAACATGCAGAAAATGTTGAAAACAAATTGCCAGATATTTTAAATTGACTCAGGGGCTTCTTTTGGTATTGACTGTTGATGTTCTTCGTAAAAATATTGTCAGATACGTTTATAAGGAGATGACGAAAATAATCATTTATAATTAGACGAGGCCCGTGGAAAATATATAATAGAGTAATATTAAACATGCAGGAAATGTTTAAACTAATTGCCTAAGAGTATGTAGATTAATTATTGGGAGGTTCTCTTTGTACTGACTCCTAATGTCATCCATAAAGATACCGCTAGATATGTTTATAAGAGGAATTACAAAAGTGACCATTTAAATTAAAATGAGGACCATGAAAATATATAACATAAGTCATATTAAACACGCAGACAATGTTTGAAACAAATTGCTAAACAGTATGTGAACATTCTAAATTTTAAATTCGTTGAGGAGTTTCTTTTAGTATTTATTGCATATTGATTGCCTCCGTAAGAAAACTGCTAAATATATTTGTCAAAGCTATTACGGAAATAATGATTTAAATTTAAACGAAGACAATGTAATTATATAATAAAGTAATATTAAACACGCAGAAAATGCTTGAAACAAATTCCAATAGAAAATGTAAAAATTCACAGTCCTTCGCAAAGATGCAACCGGGGGGCATTGAAAATTATGAATAAATATAGTTTAAAAAAACTAAAAAAAAACCTTTAATGATCAATCGAAATAAAAAACAAAAAATAATTATTAATAGAGGCAGAAAATAATAATGAACGAAAAATATTGTATTATTGTGAAAAAGTGAAAAAGGCGTGAGGCGCTTTTGCTATATTTTATTTACATAGAGGACCCCACGCTTTTTTCACAATAATACTAATATTTTTCGTTCAATATTATTTTCTGTCTGTGTTAATAATTATTGTTTTGTCTTTTAGTTCGACTGATCAATAAAGCGTGTTTTTTTAGTTTTTTAAAACTATATTTATTTTCCACTTTTTAGTTCGATGTACTATGGAAGCATTTTTTAAACCTATATTATTTAATCCTGGCGATCCTCACCAGGATACTTAGATAAACTTATAAAATTATTGAATTGTCGTCGGTCCTTAATAAGCCTTCGTTGCAGAGCTACGGCCAAAAAACGGTTTTTCCCCCAAATTCCCCCCTTAAATTAGATCCCCGCCGCCCCCCCATGTGGCCCAAGATAGCCCGCCCATAAAAATTTGGACCCCCTACCCCCTCCCGTTCTACCGGAATTAATTCTTTCAGTTTTTTCTTCTCCCCCCTCTACTGCCCGAACATGATACGACCTCCAGTTTTGGCACAGAATCTTCATTTTACCCCGTATACACCTAAAAATTTCAGCCCTGCCGAACGGATCGCGAGCTGGCGTTCGTCAGTTACAAACAAACATACCTACAGATGAAGCTAATAAAAGCGTGTTAATAAAAACGGAAAATTGTGATTTATGTTGTATTCAACTAGTTTTTATAAGCAGAGTTCAAAAGTAAAAATACAAACACGAGTCTTTATAATATATGTAAATAAAGAAATTCATTTATAACATTAATATTAAACATTATCATAAAAAATAAATAAATAAAAAAGGTGCAGATATGAAGACCTAAAAAATTACCCGCCACTTTTATAGAAAAATCTATTAATATATAATTAGCCCTAATATTACTGTAATATTTTCAACCTGTTCGTTTTTGCTCGTTTTGGTGCTTTTGGATATTTTTAGTTACTTTTACTTAGTCGTTCAATCATTTTCCGGTCAGTTTCAATTTATTTTAGTATCTGAACCGACTCCTGTACGTTATATCAAATTTAATCTTTTTGGTTACTTTAAATTTACTTTAATTTTTGCAACCTATTTCAATACGTTTTAGCCCATTCTGGTGCTTTTGGATAATTGTGACTAGTTTAGTGTTACTTGCTTTTAATTTATTTTAGTTATTTGAACCGGTTTCAATACGTTATAACCAATTTTAATGTTTTTGGTTATTTTTAGTTGGTCGCTAAAATTCGGTTAATTTAAGATCGTTTCAACCGAGGTCTCCACTTACCCTAATATTTTTAAACTGTTCCGATATGTTTTAGCCCCTCTTGGTGCTTTTCGTTAGTTTTGGTTAGTCGTTCAATCAACTTTCGACTAATTTCAGTTAGTTTTAATTTATGTTAGTCATTTGAACCAGTATTTTTGGTTAGTCGCCAAAATTCGGTTAATTTGGATCAGTTTTAACTTACTTCAATATTTTTAATCTATCGAGACGTTTCAGCCCATTTTGGTGCTTTTAGTTATTTTTGGTTAGTTTTGGTTAGTAATTCAATTAACATTCGGTTACTTTCAGTTAGTTCCAATTTATTTTAGTCATTTGGACCGGTTCCGATACATTATTACAAATTTAAACGTTTTTGGTTAATTTTAGTTAGTCGCCAGAATTTGGTTAATTTGAGTTAGTTACTTATTTTAATACCTTTAATCAGTTTTGGTTAAACATTCAATCAGCTTTCGGGTTTAGTTTTAGTAAGTTTCAATTTATTTCATTCATTTGAACCGGATCCGATACGTTATACCTAACCAATTTTAATACTTTGGTAACTTACCTTAATAATTTTTTAAATATGTTCCGATATGTTTTAGCCCTTTCTGGTACTTTTGTTTAGTCTTTCAATCAACTATCAGTTAATTTCAGTTAGTTTTAATTTATTTTAATCATTTTAAATAATTTTAGTGTTTTTGGTTATTTTTGGTTAGTTATCAAAATTCGATTAATTTGGGTTAGTTTTAACTTTAATATTTTGAATCTATCTCGATAGGTTTTAGCCCGTTTTAATGCTTTTAGTTAATATTAGTTGTTACATCAAATTTCGGTTACCTTCAGTTAGTTCCAAATTACTTTAGACACTTGAACTGGTTCCGATACGTTATAATCAAATTTAATGTTTGTGCTTTTCGTTAGTCGCCAAAATTCGGTTCGTTTTGGTTAGCTTTAACTTACTTTAATTTGTTTAAATGTTTTTAGCCCGTTCTGGTGCTTTTGGTTAGTTTCGGTTTGTCGTTCAATAAACTTTCAGTTAGTTTTAGTTAATTCCAATTTATTTGCGTCATTTGAACCGATTCCGATTCGTTATAATCAAATTAAAGTTTAAATAAACAAACTAATACGATCTCTCGTATGACGTCATGAATGTGGAAAATATATAGCATGCAGCTTTTCACGATTTGAGGCCCTATGCTAGGAAAAGAGAAACATTTTCAATGTTAACATTTTTAGTTCCGTAAGAAAGCAGCTAAATATGTTTATACAAGATATTACGGATATAACCATATACATTTTAACGAGTAACATTGAACTACATATATTATAAAGTAATATTAAACATGTAGAAAATGTCTGACAAATTGTCAAAGAGAATGTAAATATTCTACATTTTAAATTGATTGATGGTTTTCTTTGGTATTTATTGTTTTGATGTCTTCCGTAAGAACACAGCTAAATATATTTGTAACAGCTATTACGTAAATAACCAATTAGCTACTAACCAATCAAAATTAAACGAAGACCTTGGAACTATATAAAAAAGTTAAAAAGTAATATTAAACATACAGAAAATGTTTAAAACAAATTGCCAAGCAGTATGTAAATATTCGACATTTTAAATTAATTGAGAGGCTTCTTTTGGTATTGACTGTTGATGTCCTCCGTAAGAACACTGTTAGATATGTTAATAAGGGTATTACGAAAATAACCATTTAGATTTAAACGAGGACCATGGAAACTGTATATTACAATAACATTAAATACGCAGAAACTGTTTGAAACAAATAATTGCCAAACATCACTGAACAATTCTGCTTTCTAAATTTATTGAGGGTTTTTTTTTTGGTTATTGGCTGTTGATATCTTCCGTAAAAAAACAAATGATATTCAATTCTGTGATAGATGCTAGAGAAAAAAATAGAACCATAATGGATTAAAAAAACGTATGTATTGTGTGTTTGTTTCAATTTGAATTTGTATATGTATTTGAAATTTTCGTCAAAAGTTAAGTACATTTTATGTTGATTGGTGGATTCCTTTCATTATTGACTGATAACGTATTAAAAAAAACCTTCACGCCATATGATTTGGTATCAATTAGAGAACATTTTGTTAAAGTTCATGCCAAGCTAAAGAACATTGACAAATATTATGGAGAACATGTAGAAAATGTGTAAAACAAATTGATGGTATCGGTTAGATCACTGCTAAATATGTTCATAAAAACTATTACGGAAATAAACATTTATATTTAAACGAGGACCATACACTATATAATAAAGTAATATTAACCACGCAGAACATTTTTGAAACAAATTGCCACAGAGAATGTACAAATTTTACATTGTGAAATGATTGACGTTTTTTTGCAATTGAAATATGGAACAAATCCGAATCAATATTAATTTTTCGAGATCAGCAATATGGTCTGAAAAAGCTTATTTTTCCAGTGCCGGCATTTTTAATCGGCATAACACAAGACATTGGTCCCAAGGATATTTAAACGGGAACATTTTGGGTTTAGTGTTGCTTGTTTTATTTTGGAAAAGCAAATAGCGTATCATCTGTTGATCTAAAAAAGGCCTATGATAATATCCCCCAAAGCAAACTTTGGGAAGCACTAGAAAGGACCAATATTAATGTCAACTTAAGTAAAGCTATAAGAAATCTGTATAAGGACAACGCAACCAAAATTAAAATAGAAAAAACTATTTCAAAAGGGTTTAGAGTGGACAAGGGCCTGAAGCAGGGATGTTGTCTTTCACCGACGCTATTTAAAATCTACCTGGAACAAGCGTTAAAAGCGTGGAAACGGAAGTGCAAAGATATGCGTATCCAACTAAATAACACAACTTTATACACTATGTGTTTTGCCGACGACCAAGTAGTTTTAGCCCAGGACTACGAAGACCTAGAGTATATGACCCGAAAGCTAATGGAATAATATGCCAAATGGGGTCTTGAAGTTAATTTAAACAAAACTGAATATATGTGCATAGGTGGGATACAACAAGACCTAGTCCTTGAAAGCACACAGCAAAGAATAAAGCATACCAGCAAATATAAGTATCTGGGAATGTACATTACAGTAGACGGCAATAGTGATGAAGCAATAAGGGATCGAATAACCCAGGGACGCAGAGCGCCATCACCCTGTTGAATAGTGTACTGTGGGACAAAAATAGATCGAAGGCCAACAAACATCGGATCTACAACAGTATTAATAAAAACATTGTCACATACTGCAGTGAGGTATGGCAACTGCAACAACGCTCAGAAAATGCATTAAGGGCAACCGAAATGGACTTCTGGAGACGCGCTGCTAGAAAGTCAAGATTGGAAAGAATCAGAAATAAAAGGATTCAAGAAATTATGGGGGTCAAACATACAGTAGTAGAGGACATTCAAGTTGCACAACTCAAATGGTATGGACATGTTCAGAGGATGAATGAGGACAGATTACCTAAACAAATCTTAAACTGGACACCCCAAGGAAGAAGAAAAAGAGGGCGACCCGGAAAAAGCTGGAGAGAGGGTATCGATAAACAAGTCCGAGAGAAAGGCCTAGAACAGGATTTATGGATAGATAGGGATCAATGGAGACTGCAGATCGGAAGACGTCGAAGAACGTTTTAACCCGAATTTATATAAATAGCGTATCATTTATGAATGAGGTCTCTCCGCAAACCGTTATCTGAAAATTCTACAAGATGTTATGTCTGAGCTGCTAGATAATGCTCCCTTAGCTCAGTTAAATAATATATATTTTCACCAGGGCGGAGCATCTGCTGATAATGCTCGGATAGTACGCCGTTTTCTAGAAAATAATTTTCCCAAAAGATGGATAGCCACTAATAGACCTATAGGATGGGCTCCACGATCCTCCGATGTATCTCTATTAGATTTTCCTTTATGAAGTTTCATGCAAAATAGAGTTTAAAAGACCCGAAATTGTCCCCTGGATGAACTTCGAGAGGCTACGCATTTGGCTTTTCAGTCTTTGCAGATTAATTTTAAAGGCTCTACGAAGAGTTACAAAAATGTGTGAATATGCTATTAGAGAAAACGGCAACCATTAATTAATCGGCACGACTTGATCAACATTTTCTGAATGAAAGAATAATATTTTTAATGTGATATATTTTTTTCAAAATTCTGAATAACTTGTCTGACGAAGCAAAAATACTTTTATTCAATCTTTGAAGACTGTTAAAATGCAATATTCAATTAATTAAGAAATTTTTAGGTATATTTTTCCATAATTTTTACGCGAGATACTGAGTACGTATACACCGTGATACTTTATGCGATTTAATCGATCGGATGAAGTTACATCTATGTGAAAGTCGCCATGCACACATGGTTCAAATTGAACTTTTAATCGGATGTGATATTTTTAGATAATCTTTTAATTCTCTGTATTGACTGCGATCTAAAAATGGTTAGTTAGCGGTAAAGACGGATTTAAGAATAAAATTGATATGACAAGATTGACAAGTATCATATAACATGATTTTTGGTTATGTGTTGTTTTTACTCGTTTAAGCATTTACTATTTTGAAATAATATGTCAGAATGAACATATAATAAATTAGGAGAAACCGAGGAAGAAACATATAAAGCGAAATATATGAACATTGAATCAAATGAAAACGAGTCGTTCAAAGTATTCTCTCTTTATGAATTTTTTACATTGCTTTTGCATATTTCTTCTCGGGTACAGTTTTCCTTTCATTTCATCGGATCGGGACAGAATGCTTGAATCAAAACGGAATACATACAGGACTGATTGAAATTCAGTTCTATCGGATCGGTTCAAATCGGTGGCAATTTCATGTTGTATATGCACTCATAAAAATCCGGAAATTTAAGAAATTAAGAGAATATTAAGGTAATACCTTTTCGATGTCACAAGCCTCTCCTCTATAGCGGACACAAAGTACAAAATGATGGTTAAAAGAGCAATGGTGACAATGATAATCTTTTGTTTTTCGGTGTTAGTAGCGTGTATGAGAGGTAAGATAACCGTTGTTTGAGTTATTTCTTATTTTTGTTTTACAATTCGATAATCGAGGAAAACGTCCAATTTAATTTAAACTAAAAGCTCTTAGGTGTGATCAGATTTTGGTTTGACTGGCCACAACTACTTGGCTAATTTTTATCAACTTTTTGGTAACAACTCACTAGCAGTGCTGCAATATTTCGGTACTTTCATAATTAAGTTTTGAATGCACCCAATGATCCGTTTATAGAAAAATAGTGCTCACTATAGTAGATATCCGAGTAACTATCAAATTTATGCCTTATTACAAATGTGTTAGTATTTCTTAAGAGGTAAATATATTTATTTATACTGTCCCAGATCAGCTAATCTACCTTAAACTAAAAGTAGTTATGTCTGGCTCAGATTTTGACTTGATTTTTAACCAATTTTGGCCACAAACCTCTTGAAGTACTACAACTATTTTCAAGTATCTCTTTCAAATCTCTTTGTGTTCTTATAACTAAGAAGTCCAAAAATATTACCCACCTCATATACCAATCAAAAATCAATAATAATTATCCAATTCACTGCACAATTCAGAGTAACCAACCACCGACTCACAATAGCACAATTAATTATCTGTGTACCCTAAATCTTTATTTAAAAATTTTATAAATATATTAAAAGTTTTAATGCTTCAATAAGACACTAAATACTTATGTAATAGACAGTAGACACACACCTCTGGTGTAAATTATCCACAATTATCCACTGTATTGTGTCTTATTTGTCAATTTTTCACACCGAATTGTTAAACGCTGCTAGCATTTCAAATATCTTATGCGATATTATCACACAAATAACTTATTTCTTTAACTCTTCTCTCTTAACCACTCCTCCTTGAAGAATCTAACGCTTCGATTGGTCGTGACCAGGTACTGAGGTTCTTGTTTGGGTACTTCAATGGTTCAGAATACATCGAACGTTTTATGATGGAGGCAAACAGTTTTCATTTTTTTCTTGCGTCTATTACGACTGGGTTCTTGGGGTTCTTGGAACTAGTTCTGATAGGTTTCCCAGATAATCGTAGGAAGTTACTTGGTCAAATAATTTGCACTAATGTGTGTATTAAAAATCTAATAGTTTGAATATTTGCAGTCAACCGACAAGGAAATGTTAATATACAATGGGGAAGTCGTTATAATGACAGTAAGAATTTGGTAAATTTTAAATTGTTTGTATTTTCCCTTGGCATTAGGGGATTATATCCGGCGAGGTTTTGGTTAGTTCCATTTTATTTTAATGTCTATTAGAGTGTATCCAAATAATATTACAAGAATTTATTAAAACAATTCATAACGTTTTCAATTCGAATATTTAATACGCACTTAAGTGTAATTGTAGTCTTTTTATAGAAATAGATTAATTATGTACTTTTGTATAAATAGAATTGGTACATTCATTTTGTACTTTTGGCTCTACTTATAGATATGGAATATGATGCTACAGAGACCAAGAGTAAAACTAGAGCTAAGCATTTTTTTCTGAGTGTAAAGTCGGCTATAATAATGCATAATATAGTTAACGCAACTTAATAATTTATAAGTCATATACAAACCAAATTGAAGGCTGATTTGGAGAGTCCTGCCGAAGAGAGCAGCTACTGTTCAGGAGTTAGAGTATCTACAATACAAGTGCAAATTAAAATTTAAAAACATTTATTCGGTAGAATGTTCTCAGCCATAAATTAATATAATAATTAAAATTATATTTGTAGATTGTAAAAAACACTATCGCCAATATTATTAAATTTTGTTGCATATTTATATAGCATTTAATAAAGCCTGTTAAGTGTTAAGCACACTGCCGATGCCGTCCAAATTAAACTCGATAATAGATAATTTCCAAGTCACACTGCCTGATTTATACAATACTTGCCAATCAATTGGGCTTACAACACAACTTGTTTAATAGCAGATTCAAGTTGCCTGTCTGTTGGGTGCCTGCCTTGTCTTGTCGGTTAGTAATATATTTTTAGTTTAGTTTATTTACGGCTGTTCATCGTTTATTTACTGCATTTGTTACCAAATGTTTTTTGAATTTGAAGTTATAAAGGCACAAATTTGTCCATTAGTTATGATTACTTCTACAACGCTTCTATCTCATTGCACATTTTAATGATTAAACAAAAATGCAGAAAACTTGATTTTCCAAAGTTAGACCTTATAAACTATCATGTTTTTTTTTATAGTAGAGGATATCTCGGCATATTTCAATAATAACCTTAAACAAATATCTCGGAAATGAAAAAGCTATTCGTTTTCACTGATTATTTCAATTTTACCGAAAGTTTTATTTCGAACGCACGTCATTTTATTTTGACAACCGGACATGCCAGAAACAGAATGGCCTTTTGTCAGACATAGAGCAACTTTGTTATTTTAAATGAATAGGTGCAGGATATTTTAAATGGAATACCCTGTGTACATTTAGATATTTTTAAAGCTTGATGGTCCTTTCTCTTCTCATTAAATATATAGTTTAAAAAAACTAAAAAAACACGCTTTAATGATCAATCGAACTAGAAAACAGAAAATAATTATTAATATAGGCAGAAAATAATAATGAACGAAAAATATTAGTTATATACTGTGAAAAAAGCGTGGAGTGCTCGATGTAAATAAAATATAGCACAAAGCGCCTCACGCTTTTTTCACAATAATACTAATATTTTTCGTTCATTATTATTTTCTGCCTATATTAATAATTATTTTTTGTTTTTTATTTCGATTGATCATTAACGCGTGTTCTTTAATTTTCTTAAACTATATTTACTTTCCACTTTTTAGTTCGATGTACTATGGAAGCATTTTTCTAAACTATATTATTTAATCCTGGCGATCCTCACTAGGATAATTAGATAAACTTATAAAATGACTGTATTGCCGTCGGTCCTTGATAAACCTTCGGTGCAGAGCTACGGCCAAAAAACGGTTTAATTTCCCCGTTAAATTAGAGCGCCGCCGCCCTCCCATAAAAATTTGAACCCCTACCCCCTCCCGTGCCCCCGGAATTAATTCTTTTAGTTTTTCTTCTCCCCCCCTCTCCTGCTAGAACCTCCAGTTTTAACACAGAATCTTCATTTTACCCCGTCTATATCCCCTGAAAATTTCAGCCTCTACCTCATCGGGAACATGCCGAACGGATCGCGAGCTGGCGTTCGTCAGTTACAAACAAACATGCAAATATACATACATACAGGTGAAGCTAATAAAAGCGTGTTATTAAAAATATAGAACATGATATAGGTATTTATAAAATGACCTATTAGGGTATTTGATTACATTTACGTGGCTACCTGGAGCCTTTATTTTTGAAGACAGAAACAAAAAGTTTTACACAAAAGTTGTAGGTTTTTCTCCATATTATCTTTTGAAATTCAGGACAAAAAATATCGCGTAAAAAAATGGAAAAATATAGGCAACTTGTGCTTTTTTAAATGGAACACCCTGTATATTATACGCTAACACGAAAAAAAGCCTGTGCACTATGTGCACATATCTGAAGTGAAACTTCTTAAACTTAAACGCCCTATAACCTTATACATATCGTAACGGATTTGGTTAAAAAGTAGTTTTTTAAATATAGCACTCAATTAACAAAAAGGGCAGGCCTAACTGAAAAAAAAAATATTCTTCATAAAAGTTTTGCATATGTCTTGACAAGGTAAAGGAGCTTGTCATTTGAGCTACTAGAAATAATTTATATTGCTTTCGTGTCGATGGGATATTCAGAAGAACAAAAATTAGCCATTGGCCGTCTTTTTTATGGCAATAATAATAACGTGGCGACAATGCAAAGTAAATATAATTGATTATATTCTCAACAACGGATACAATCTATAGACGCTATTAAAAACACAGTAAGAAAGTTTAGGGAAAGGAAAAGCTTAAAAAAGAAAGAAAAGGATTGTAGCTTGAAATGAAAACGAAGTTTTGAAAATCCAGAAAATTTGAGTAAATTTATACAGTGATGGGCTAAAATATCGAACAAAGTCATTTAAAAATCAGGTATTAATATTTTGAAAAAAAGCTCGGATACATTTTATTCCTCCGGTTTTTTTTGCCTCAAAAAGAAATTATACAGGGTGTCTCAAAAAGTAGGTGTAGCAAAAACATTTTTGTATTTTAAATAGAACCCTATTTTTTTCAGTCGAATTTTGAATTCTACGTCAAATTCTGCGCATAATTTTGTGGTTTATCCTTATACACTTTTGATTTCAAATAACCCCAAAGAAATAATCCATTGGTGTAAGATCGGGAGATCTTGCAGGCCATTCTATGGGTCCTCTTCTACCTATCCATCGTTCGGGAAATACAGTATTCAAATAATCTCGTACTCGTCGAGCAAAATGAGGCGGAGCACCATCCTGCTGAAACCAAATAGACGCTTCTGGTAGATTAGGCTCATTCGGATTTGGATAATCCGCTGCTAGTATGGGAATTAATTCATTTTAAGGAAATTGTAAATACCGGTCTCCTGTAAGATTTCAATCGGTCCAATATTCTATCATTTAATATCCCTGCCCAAACATTTACTTTTTGTGGGTTTTGCGTGTGCTGTTCTCTCATCCAACGCGGGGATTATTTGTACTCCAATACCGAAAATTTTGTGTTTACCATTCAAACAAAACGTGGCGCGTATATAAATAACACTTTAGGGCAACTAAAAATAGCAATTTTTCTATAAAAATTTCTTAATATCTGCTTTGAATCTGTATTTTTGTATACAATAGAGTGAGGATATCTAGGTATAATTTTTAGTGTTTTTCTAAGAAATCCGCCCATAGATTTGGGCGGTCAACCACTAAAGTTTACGTACGCCAAATTTACGACCTCCGACCCTGCGCATTTGGCAGCAGCTCAGTGTTGTTTTAATATTTCACTTCACGCGTGACCCTTCGCTCGCTTCGGGGGCTCAAGAAAAATAAACTAACCAAGTGCTAACCCAAACTAACCCAAGGCAATCCCCAAAATCAAGGAAAAAACCAACTTTGAAAAATAAATGCCTGGAGGCTCAAAATTTGCGTACCTAGACGCGAATCGGTCAATTTGGCAACATCATAACCCAAGTGTCATATGCATACGCCCAATCGCCTACGTTACCTAATATTCCTACGCGCAACAGCGAATCATTTGCTCAAATGGGCAGTGGCGGCTCGTCATTGGACGCAGGTGAAGCGCCGCTTCACCTACAATTTCTAAAATTTCATTACATTAAAATAAAAATATTTTTAATTAAATAAAAATTTTATAATCTAAATTTCTAATCAAAATTAGTGCAATTTCTAAAATGGTATTACCTAAAAATAAAAATTTTCATAATATAAATCTCTAATCAAAATTAGTGCGATACTCATTAAATATAATTAACTATAAAACGTAGCGCGCTGAATAACTTGTCATAAGATCGGCCGGTGCGGGCGGTTTTCGACACTCAATACAGGCACGAAACAAGTGGGAATCGCAAACAGCAAGATCAGTAATTGCCCGGCAATATACAAATTTATTTACGATGGTTGCTATGGCAACGGGCGAAGCAGACATGCTAGATACGTAGCTATTTATAGAACGGAAGCAGCCCGACAATGCGACTCCGACAGGTTCTTATGTTTAAAAATAATATTAAATTCAGTTCACAGTCGTTCGGAAGCAAATTTGTATCACGTCGTTGTCGCGCATTGTTTTACGAAATGTTTCCTTTGTATGATCTGATCTGCATCTTGTTAGAAACACCATTTTCCAGGTGGAAAAACGATGGTAAAAGAGACTTTTTAAATACGGAGGTACCTAAGCCTTTCCTTCAAATAGAAAAACAAGTAAAATCAAGAGACATAATTTTCGTTCGTAGGTTTCGAAATCAGTGGTATTCTGATTATAATTGGTTGTGTGGAAGTATTTATTTAAAGAAACTATTTTGTATGGCCTGTTTAAGTGTAGGTGGAAAATCGAGCGTTTGGAATAAAGACGGATTTAACAATTTTGGGAATGTGACAAGAGGTTGTAGTAGGCATGAAGCTTCTTCGGACCATATTCACTGTGCATTATCATTTGCGAAGTTAAAGAAAAGCCTCACTACAATTGAAGACGCTTTAAGGGAAAATTCCAGGTTATGTATAAGACAATTTAATGATAATGTCCTTTTAAATAGAAGGTTTATGCAGTTACCTATTCGTGCGACTGTTTATTTAAGCAAACAAGAGTTAGCATTTCGGGGGCATAATGAATCTGATTCTTCGGACAATCGTGGTAATTTCAAAGAACTTTTAGACTCGTATATATCGATAAGCAATATAGACATTCAAGAGCACTACAAAAAGATATCTTCTGTTTTTTCTGCAAATTCAAAGACAATTCAAAACGAGTTAATAGACTGCATTTCAGATTATATCGATGAACATATAGATCGCGAAATAAAAGAGTGCAATTTTTTTTCTATTCAAGTGGACGACTCAACAGACATTCTTCCGAAGTCTCAATGCAGCTTAATAATTAGGTATATTAGTAGTGCAGGAAAGCTAGTTGAACGGTTTTTGGGCTTCTTTGATGTTAGTTATGATCGAACAGCTGATGCTCTTTTCAATTTAGTTACAAAACGAATTGAAAACTATGATTATCGTTCAAAATTAGTGGGGCAGTGTTATGACGGCGCTAGTGTCATGTCAGGACATGTAAACGGTCTGCAAGCAAAAATAAAATTTGAAGCTCCACAAGCTGTTTTTGTTCACTGTGTGGCCCACCGTTTTAACTTAGTACTCCAACAGAGTTGCAGTACTATACCACAATGCCGTATTTTCTTTGCAAATGTAAACAGTTTTCCCTCTTTTTTTCATCATTCTACAACTAATGTAGCTGACCCAATCATAAAAAGAAGAATACCAACGTCTGTTACAACGCGATGGACATCTAACTCTAAGATTGTTAACGTTATTAATAATGAATGGGATGGATTAAAACAAGTGTTTACTGAAATTAAAGACGACAAAACTTCGGATCAAACTTCAATAGCACAAAGCGTGGGCTTTTTGAACCATCTTAATAATTTTGAATTTGCTCTTTTAATTGGTATTTTTAGTGACATTTTTGAAATTACCGATATTCTTTTTGACACGTTACAGAAACGCTCACTAAATATTAATCTTTGCATGTCACAAATTAGGAATACCCAAAAACTTTTAAATGAAAAGAGGAATGAGAACAGTTTTCAGAAATTATATGATTTAGTGAGTATGAGGGTAGTGCCAGCTGATTATCGTATTGGACGAAAAACATTAACGGCCAAAGAAATCTTTGAAAAGTACAAAGTTGTATATTATGAAATTTTAGATACAATCTCAGGACAAATTGATTCTAGATTTCAAGATATGGATAAGATTGTTTTTGTTGCATTGATGGACACAATAAGGTTCGAAGAGTATTCAAAAGACTTTCCCATGGAATTATTAAATAATGTGAAAAATTGTTTCCCTATTATATTTTCTGATTTATCAAGACTAAAAAATGAATTAAGTTTTATTTATAACGATGAAAATTACCGCAATATTCAGTTAGATCGAATGTTGGAAATGTTATACGAAACTAGAGATATTTTTAAGGAAGCTTGGAAATTAATTTGCCTAATTGTGACAATTCCCTCTACTAGCGTATCAGTTGAACGTAGTTTCTCTTGCTTAAAAAGAATTAAAACATATCTTCGTAACTCAATGACAGAAAACAGGCTTACTAACTTAGCAAAAATTTCTATTGAAAAAGGACTTCTAAATGAACTTATAAGTGTAGAACCATTTTATGACGATATCATCGATAAATTTGCAGCTCTGAAAAATCGAAGAATAGACCTTATGTTTAAAAAGTAGATAGGAGCAGTCAAACTAACTGTACGCGAGAGTGTGGGTAAGTTAGTAATTCTATTATCTTTTTGATATTATTATAAATTGGTGGCGGCGCTCATGGTATATTATTTCTCGCCGGTATCGCTACCGCATGATTTTTGGGCGTGGCCCCAAACAATTTTCGCCTGCGGCGCATTTAGCCCTGCGGCGCTATCTACTTAATTGCGCTTCACCTATTTTTGCCTGCACGAGCCGCCACTGCAAATGGGGTCTGGTTAAGACAAGGTAATGTCCTAATAATGTTTTTTTTTTTTTTGGAAAAACTTTGGTATCAATCGATTCGCTTTTTATTTTCTTTCCAAAAAAACGAGGATCACTGAGATATTATCACGTTTTTTTGGTAAAAAATTTTATATTTAATGTCCGTAATGTCGGTGCAATAAGCCATATTTACATTACAGACGCGACGTTTTTAAAGCAATTTAAGCATCAAGTAGGCTTTGCCCAATGCGGGGCAAAATGTCAAAGTTAACAAAAGCCAAATTTAAAACCGTTAGTGTCGATTTGTTGACAGCATTTCAAAAGCTTTTTAAAGATCGTGATCGAAAGGCAATAAAAATGGATATTCAAGGTTCATTCGAGCTTTATAAAATCGTACTAAATTATAGTGATGCAGAACTATACGACTTTTTAGTATTTACCGCTTCGTGCAAGCCATTATTCATGCAAGTGCGTATTGCCTTAAACGAGACGAAACTAACCCAAACCTAACCCAGGCTAACCGAAATTGTTTCTCATAGGTTTGCATGAAGCCATCTTCATGCAAGTGCGTAGTGTCTTCAAAGAGACGAAACTAACCCAAACTAACCAAAGCTAACCCAAACTAACCCAAGCTAACCGAAATTGTTTCTCCTAGGTTTGCATGAGAATCGTGCAAGTG
>MU182560.1:0-18017 GCA_016904865.1 Pissodes strobi | reverse complement strand
CTAACCGAAATTGTTTCTCCTAGGTTTGCATGAGAATCGTGCAAGTGAGTAGTGCCTAAAACGAGACGGAACTAACCCAAGCTAATCCAAACTAACCCAAGCTAACCCAAACTGAAGGTAGCGCAAGTCATTCTTCATGCAAGTGCGTATGCCTAAAACGAGACGAAACTAAGCCAAGCTAACCCAAACTAACCCAAACTAGCACCCCGCGCAAGTCATCCTTCATGCAAGTGCGTAGTGCCTAAAACGAGACGAAGCTAACCCAAACTAGCCCAAGCTAACAGGAATTGTTTCTCATAGGTTTGCATGAGCATAAAGAATGGCTTGCGCGATGCGCAAGCCATTCTTTATGCAAGTGCGTAGTGCCTTAAACGAAACGAAACTAACCCAAAGCTAACCCAAACTAACTTAAGCTAACCGAAATTGTTTCCCGTAGGTTTGCATGAAGAATGGCTTGCGCTTTCTTCATTAATTCATGCAAATGCGTAGTACCTAACTCAGAGTAGTTCGGACTATGTCGTAGGTAATGCGGAGTAGCATTATAAGATCCTTTACACAAATAGTGCACTATATAAAAATCGGCCTTTCCTATTGGTCGATCCGCATTGCCCTCCGCTCGCTACGGGGGCTCAAGAAAAGGAAACTAACCAGGTGCTAACCCAAGACAGACATACCCAAAATCAAGAAAAAAACTGTTTAGAAACATAATCTTAAAGAAGAAAAATAAAAAATAACAACGGGGTTCGAACCTCGGCCGTCCAGGTGAGACTCAGCTGTATAAACCTCTGCACCACCAGAGCTCCTGACAGAAACTGTTTGCATCACGGAGACATATCGTAATACGAGATGGATCGACCAATAGGAGAGGTCGATTTTTACATAGTGCACTATTTGTGTAAAGGATCTTTAAATGCTGCGGAGTAGCTTGGAGTAGGTTGGAGTAGGTCGTAGGTAGCGCGTAGTGGCTCGGAGTAGGTGGTAAGTAGCGCGTAGTTGCTCGAAGAAGCTAGGAGCAGGTCTTAAGTAACTCAGAGTAGCTTGGTGTAGTTCGTAATATTGTTTATATTTATATAAATAATGGTCGCAGGTAGCTCGAAGTATAGTTAATAATAAGTCGTAAGTAGTTTGGGTTAGTTTGAGTTATTACTCACTTCTCTCGCTCGAATAGCAAACACAACAACCAACCCAAACTAACCGAAACTAAGTAAATAAATACATTATTTCATCAAACTGATTTCATTAAATTAGTTTTAGTTAGTTTCTGCTCGTTTTACTCCCAGAGTATGCAGAGGCCAACGCATGAAATGTAGCACTCTTATTTGTCTTACTTTGGATTGGCTAAAAGTCGAGTAAAAGGGCGATCACTTTGTCTTATTTTCAATAAGAGAAGTGTGTAACGTTTGGAAACCTTGACAGAGACCTCCGTGCCATTGTGTCAAATATCATTATTTCACGTTTTAAAATTTTTAAATTTGCTTGCTTCAGGTTTAACTTTGATTTTCACCTTCGCAACTAGTAAGGTGTTTTAGTGATTTTACACAAGTTTAAGCTTAAAACTTGAACTTTGGCGACTCAAATGTGGTGATTCCTCAAATTTTCTTGGCTTTATCTCAACCAGAATCGCTTAAACCACTCTAGCTAGACACCTCCATGAGAACAAAAGAAAATTGGCAAGGCGCACAACCTATAAATTATTATCTTTTCAACCAGATCCTATGTAAGTTGTAATAATTTAAAGTTTTTAATAATTTGTATATAAAAATATTCACAAAATGAATGATAGTTGTATTTATCAAAAAAAGTTGAGTTTTTTGTCAAATTTGACATTTGAAAAATATTACATGATGCTTAAATCCTCTTTAAAAACGTCGCTTCTACCAAAAAATCGTGATAATATCTCGGTTCATTCACTTTTTTGGAAAGAAAATAAAAAAACGAATCAATTGATACCAAATTTTTTCCAAAAAAACCTTGCCCGTAAGTTGCCATAAAGTGATATGTCACCAAGAAAGAAATCAAGAAGGAGTTTATAACTTGTTTAGCGCTAAGTATCCAGAACGAACGAGAAATTCGGAGAAACAGGGAATGTAAAGGATCGTCTACGGCCAGGTCGTCCAAAAATTAGTGAAAACATTTTGTTAGAAGTTGAAGATAATCCCCATAGTGCATCCACTAAAGTAGCCCTTAATAATGATGTGAACCCACGATCTGTTTTGCGGGTATTGAGACAAGAAAAGTACCATCTGTACAAAATTAGGTTGCTGCACGAGCTAAACGAAGATGATCCCGACCGCCGACTACAGTTTTGTGAAGCTATGATGGAAATTTGCAACTTAAATCTATTTTTCCATTGCAACATGCTTTTTCGCGATGAAGCCTATTGCCTTGTCTTCACATCCAATTAAAATTAAAATTTCGATTCTTTGAGATTCATTTAAATGCACCATTATCACCGTTTTTCAAAATTATACCTAAAATTATTTTTGATTGACACATGACTTGCTATCGTATTGACAATTCATTTAAATTTACCTGTTTACCTTTAAGTAGGTACTTGTACCTTTTATTAAAGAAAAGTTTCGTTTTATGATGTAATTTTTCTCTAAAACCGTTAGAGATAAGGATAGGGTATGCTACATGAATTATGCGCAGAATTTGACGTAGAATTCAAAATTTGACTGAAAACAAAATAGGGTTCTATATTTAAAATATAAAAAATTTTTGCTACGTCTACTTTTTGACACACCCTGTATAATTTCATTTTGAGGCCTAAAATCCGGAAAAAAAATTTACAATCGACATGTCCGAGCGTTTTTTCAAAAAATTAATACCTGATTTTTAAATAAATTTGTTCCATATTTTAGCCCATCACTGTATATTTTCTACATATTCCCCTTGATTCTAAATACATTTAATAGTATATTATATACCTAGGTAGAGAAGTAAGCCATTATTTATCGAGCACTTTATATTCTGAGGCGTGTAGCGCCGAAGGATATAATGTGCGAGGTTAATAATGGTTTTCTCAACCGAGGTATATATAGAATTTTTTTTACTACTAACACTGATATATTACCATATTTGATTCGATTTGATTTTTATATTAGTTATTTTCTACTTATTTTTCAAATAGTTCGAAATATCAAGTAGCCTGGAAGTTCAGTTGTCTAACTGACAGATATCGTAACAAGAAGCGTTTTTTCGCGAGCTAACTACAATTAACCACGTCATACTACAGGCACCGTCTATTAGAATATCTATAGACGGTGCTACAGGATACTACTTTGCTTTCATGAGGATTAATTTAATTGTGGTAAGTGAGGGGAAGTTTCATGACGTCACTATTACATCATCATTTTTCAACTACGGCTTACTACTGCAGAGTGTGCGTGACGAAGTGTGGTACTCGCGGTTTGATGGAGTCATAGCGGATTCATTTTGAAACGTTGAACGTGTGAATTGTTTGTTTTTCCATTCTGAACAAGTTTGTAAATTATACGTTCATGAAATTCTTTTATAGAAGCCTCATACGCATCGTAATTCCTACACAAATGTGCCCCAAATGGGATTTGGGCAGCATAAAGTATCCTGAACATATTCATCGAAAAAATACCATTAGTTTGCTTATCTCCAGAGTCCACCATCCTGTCATTAAAAATATGAGTAACCGTTCTGCACTGATCAAATTGATCATTTTCAAATAAATATGCAAAATATCTATATTCTTTTCTAGCAATGCAAGATCTAACTACGGTATTTTGGCGAAGACAGAAGCAGACAGTACAATTTGTGGTGGGGTGCCCGCTTGGCACTTATTTCAGTATTACTTGTAGTTAACCGTGGTTACTCGCCAAAAAACGCTAATAATGCATCTCCTGACAGCTCCATACATACAAAGTAAAATCTTTCCATCTAAATTATGACAAAATCGCATTATTAATAAGAATATTATGGGGAGTCATGAAAAGTGAGTCATACTGTATATAATTTTTTTATTAATAGCACTGATACAATCCTTATCATTATTTGAATTGATTAGATTTTGAAATTAATCATTTCCTACTCATTTTTCAAATAATCCGAAATGGCAACTAGTTGTCAAACTAACAAGTTTGACATTTTCCGTTTCCGTTTTGACCTAGGTTTTTTTTTTAATATTATTATTGATCTAGAGTGAAAAATGTTACTTCTCATTTGTGAGGAATAGAGTAAATAATTGTGATTTATCATGTTAGTAGTAAAAAAACAAATTTCCCCTCATTATATTATTAACAAAAGCAGAAATGCGGACTGCTCATAATTATTGTTTGGTTAAATATTTTATCTCCTATTCTTTGCCATAGAACGTTAAGATCTGGAGGCCTATTATAATAAGCCCTTTTTTTACAGATCCCCACAAAACATATCAAGAGGATTTAGGTTCGGGCTGTTCGCCGCCCATCTTTTAGTACCATGCACCGATCCAAATATCATAACGGTTGTTTAGATAGTTTGTGACAAGCATGGTATTATGTGGTGGAGGGCCGCCGTCTTGTTGCCAATCAATGACCAATGGGTAAATCCCTGCTTAAATTTCCGTCCATAAATATCGGACCAATTATCTTGTTTCCAAGTATCCCACACCAAACACTTAGCAACCTACGCCCCTGAATTCTGATCGGCTGAATTTGGTATCTGGATCAATAATGCTTATTCTTGCGGATAAACATTCACACTGTAGTGAAGGAAGACTCGTCGGTGAATAGAATTTTATTTAAAAACTCTGGATTAGGCTGCATAAGTCTAGCCATTCCCCAAGCATACTTATGTCGATCACGCATGCATATATCGGAACAGCACGGTATAAATAAGTATACGGTAGGTTCACCGGAGACAAATTTCCAATTTCGCCGACAGCGTTTGGCGACGGGGCGAATCCGGATCAATCTGGTTCGTGGCCACCGATGGCCCTGCTACGAGGGACAGATAGTGTTCAAACGCCCTGAGATTGTGTACTTTCGCGTCGCGTTGTCTTATAATAACTGAGCAAAGTGCATCAGCGAACACTTTTAAATCTATCCCCACAGACTGCTCGCTGCTGCAGGTAGAGTGCAAACTTATTTTTTACCGTGCTGCGGCTTTTGCGTTTGATGCAAAAAAATCAAACGGTTTTTCATGAGTGGATCTACTCGATATTATTTGTAATCTGCCCGAGCTAGGTATACGCCACAGGACGAGTGTAATCTAAATGTTTATTAAATGTACTTGCTTTTCATGCGTCGGGTTAGTTTTTGTTGGTTGCGCCTTCGCAGCGAGTAAACCCTTAAGGCGCAACCAACAAAAACTAAGGAACACTAACCCAACGCATGAAAAGCAAGTACATTTAATGAAGATTTATATTACAATCGTCTATGGCGTATACCTAGCTTGCGTGCTGTCACTGTATGTGCATCCCGCATGTTTGGTTCCGAAAGATTCGTGACGGGCATACATTTATAAGGATGAAATTTGCAAAATTTCAAGTTTGAATACATTTGTAATCAATTTCAGTTAGTTTAGATGCTACATCCGAGATTGACGTTTCAGGATTTTCTAAAAATAAGATATAGCTAGCCCAATAGACAGAGTATTAAAATAACTTATACCTTGAAAAAAATGGAGGATATCAAAATCTTCCATTCTCATTTCGGTCTACCCTCTCTAGCCCTAATGAAGCAGAGTAAAAAGACAACCTACCCTAATGAGCCATGCAGATTAAAAAGACAAGCGCCCTACACGCACTTGTCTCTGCATTATTCCAAATTAACTCAAAATAATCAAAACAAACCAACCATAACCCAAGCTTACCAGAACTAACACAGCCTAATCAAAACTAACCAAAACTAACTAAAAGTAACCCAAATTAACGAGAGTGCACTATACCAAACAAAGCAACAGTCTATAGAGAAAGAAGTAACAATATTGTCGGAGAAGTAAGAACTAAAACGGAGTTTTATCCACAATACCGAAACAGAATTATAGCACTCGGCGCGCGTTTCGCTAACCATGTTAGCATCATCAAGAGATAATTAAAAGTTTTAACCACCCCCTGATGATGCTATCATAGGTAGCGAAACGCGCGTCGAGTGCAATAATTATATTTCGGTATTGTGGATAAAACTCCGTTTTATGCAATTTGCCGAAGGTTCCAAGCCCCAACATAGAGAAGTAAGAAATTTAAATGAAAATGAGAATGAAGTAAAATTCGCTGGAACGTCAGAAAAGAATTAACGAGAAATGTGACGAGGTTAACAGGAACATGCAGGCTAAAAATTATACGTTTTATTTATTTTCTTACTAATGACTGATTATACGTATTAATTACCTGGGATGATATTTCTAAATTTTGTAAGCAAAATTTTAAAGCTATCACAGCACATTTTGTAAAATATTAGCAGAAAATAATAATTATTAATCAGTAAATCAGACTTCAAAAATCAATGTCATGACATTTGAAAAATAAATTTTTCTGCTACCGTGCGTAACATACTCACTTTACGCACTCTCTAAGATTCGTAAAATAGGCCTTTTTAATGTGCAGTGCGTAAAGTAAGTTATTTTACGCACTAGTGCTAAAGTAATTTAATATTATTTTTGCTTTTTCATATATTTTTCGGCAGTAGAAAAAAATTTGTATGCTACTCATCTGTAGAGTACTCTTTTTTTATTCATGGTATTGTTGACAATATTCCTATTCATAAAAAGGGTCACTTTACACACTTGTTGCATAAATAACTATTTTGTCTCCAGGTAGCAGCAGATAATTAGTGCAGCAGGCAATTATACCGAAATATCATATTATTTTGGAATTCTACAACTTTATCTCAGCTTGGAGCAGCGCCTTTTGCTTTCTCTCTCACCGTCAATAGTGATCAATTCATTGTCTGTACCATGATCTTCTCTTAAGGTTTCATCTAGAGATTTATCTCCATCCTCTTTACAGTTTGGCTACAGTTTTCAATACATCTGGAGATTCGGCAAATACAGCTGCGTCAGTCGTTTTATTATTGGTTCATCTTCTGATCTAGGAATCGAAAACGATCTCGTGCATTAGAATCTAACCCAATATCAGATTGCTTGTCGGTTTTTTTTCTAGTGGTAGGAGGAGATACTTCGACTTCGGTTGAAGACATAGCATATTGGAAATATTTTCTTTCAGACTCAAATTTCATAACTGACTCCTGAGCCAAAATGTACCAGCCAAAATAAGGGGTCTAAAGATACTAATCAACGGGGAATTTTATACTGCTGCCCAACTTGCAAGTCCTCAATTTAATAGCGCCGACAAATCCAATAGTGCCCCGCCTACTCCAACTGGAAGAAGTACTGTTTTTGAAGTCCCTGGAACTCCCCAACTAACTGGTGAAACCACGGCTCACATGCAGGAAGACTATACAAACGTCAACTCAAAAAGAAAGGAAGACTCTGTTTCCGGTAATTCCCCATATCTGGCTAAGAAACCAAAACTAAACATTAATCTGCGATCGCGAACTTTAAGTACCGCCAAATAATTTGGTGCGGACTATTTATATCCTGAGCAGATTTATACTCATTTTACAAATACCTTTTACATTGTCACTTATGTTTGAATATTGTTTGTCATTTTACACTTTTTATAATTGTGGGAATACCCTTTATCAGATTTACGTTTAAATAAAATAATTGTATTTAGGTAGTGTATGTATTGAATGTCACTTTATATTTCTCATGTTAATGTTAGATCTTTACTGGCGAACTTTGCAAATTTGGTTGATCATGTTTGTGAGTGCGATTATGACGTCGTAGGCGTCTCGGAAACATGGTTGCATGCGGGTGTGGACGAGGGACTAGCTCAAATTAACAACTATAGATTTATAGGAGCCGATCGTGTGGGAGGGAGAGGTGGGGGTGTTGGGTTTTTTGTAAAATCCGGCCTTCACTTTGAATTAATAACTTCTGTGTGTCTGGAATACGTTGAATATATATGGATTAAGCTTTATGTACGAACTAAAGTAATTATTCTTGGAACGATTTACCGCCCTCCAAAAGGAGATCTGAACTTGTTCTTGGGTATTATCGAGGATATTTTATCAAATCTCTATGCTGAATATGACGACATAATATGTCTTGGAGATTTTAATATTAACGTATTAAATATATCAAATTCAGTTACAGCGTTAGAGTAATGGACACTTTTGGACTTTGTCAACTCATTACAGAACCAACTCGCATTTCATCCTACTCAGCCACCATTATAGACCTGATTTTCTCGAATATGAAAAACGTAAGTGAGGCAGGCGTTCATAATATCAAAATATCCGACCATTGCCCTGTGTATTTAAAAATAAAATGTAATTTTGATAAAAGTCCATCTGTGAACTTTTCATTTCGACCACTAAAAAAAATTAATTTTGTTAGTTTTCAACGAGATTTGGAAGCTTGGCCTTGGCATAACATATATCGAATTTACGATATAGATAAAAAAGTTGACTTTTTCTGTAAAAGTTTATTAACTATCTTTGATGTTCATGCTCCAATCAAAACATTTAAAAGGAATGGAAGTTATAAATACTCACATGGATAACTGATAATATAAAATTATTGCAAAAGCTACGAAATAAAGCACTTAAGCAATTTAAACTTACAAAAAATCCGGATCATTATGCATATTACAAACAATTGCGCAACTATACAACCTTTGCAGTGCGAAGTGAGAAAAAAGCCTACTTAAAACATAAATTTTCAAACAGTAGCGTTAAAGAAAAATGGAGTGAACTTAAAAAGTTAAATATAACAAAAAATAATATTAATACTATTCCCCAACACTTGTCTGATGTTAACGATATAAGTAATTTTTTTTGTAACAGCAGCAACTAATATAAATCCGCCAAAACAAGAACTTTTAGACTTTTACAAGAATAATGCTAAACATAATTTTCTCCATAAGTTTGAGCTGAGTGAGGTTACTGAAGATGTAATATTTAATGTCATTCGCTCGATTAAATCTAACGCGTCTGGATCAGACAGGATAAATATAGATTTGATACAATTGTGTTCTCCATTTATTGTTCCATTTCTAACGCACATTATAAACGAATGTATTTCACGGTCCTATTTTCCACTTGCTTGGAAGCATGCTTTAATCCGGCCTCTGCCAAAAGTACAACAACCTAAAGATTTTAAAGATCTGCGTTCAATAAGTATCCTACCTACGTTTTCAAAAATTCTTGAAAAAGTTGTTGATTCACAAACTCGTGTATTTGTTGATACCTACAATATTCTTCCAGCAAAACAGTCGGGATTCCGTAAAGGCTATAGTTGCGCATCAGCTATGGCAGACGTCACTGATGATCTGTTTACAGCTTGGGATCAGAATAAGATAAGTGCGTTGATTCTACTGGATTATACAAAGGCTTTTGATCTACTAAATCATGACATATTGCTATCAATACTAAATTACATTGGATTCTCTGACAGAACTATTAATTTCTTTAAATCATTTTTGGATAATCGTAAACAGCAAGTGGTTTTGGGAGACTCTACCTCAAATGTTGAAAATGTAAATGTAGGTGTACCACAGGGGAGTATTCTAGGACCATTGTTGTTTACAATATATACATGTCAATTCCATGAAAAGTTAAGCTTTTGTGAATATCATTTGTACGCGGACGACACGCAACTCTACTGTTCATTCCATCCGGACAACTTAAATGTGTCAAATGAACATATAAATACTGATCTTAAAAACTTAATAACGACCTCATTTGATCATCATTTAACAATAAATCCCCTAAAGTCTTCCGTGACGGTTTTTGGTGGCGAACCACTTAAGTCGATTGCCAGCAGAACACTGAGTTTAATGGTTGATAATATGCCAATTATAGTTACAAATTCTTCAAAGTCACTGGGTATTTATGTCGACTCTGACCTTCGGTTTCATGAACATGTAACCAGTAAACTAAAAAAATCATACGGCGCTCTAAAGTTGATATATGGTCAGAGGCACTTTTTAACCCAAGAAATCAAAAAAGTTTTTTGCGATTCATTAGTCCTATCCCACTTTAATCATTGCGATGTTGTGTATGGGCCGTGTTTGGATCAAAATGATGCACGAAGAATACAAAAGGTGCAAAATTCGTGCCTTCGACTGATATTTGGTATTCGCAGGAGAAACCGTATTTCGCATAAATTAAAGGATATTGGGTGGTTAAACATGTTTAACCGTCGAAAATTGCACTACGCCTGCTTCTGTTATAAAAACTAAAAAAACCAAAATATTTGTTTCAGAAAATTAATTTTAGGTCAGATAGCCACCAGGTAAATCTCCGTAACATGAGCTCTCTTACAGTTCCACGGCACAGGAAGGAGTTGTTCAAAAGGTCTTTTTCCTACAATGTGGCCTCTTGCTTAAATTCATTACGGATAACGACTTTTACACAATCATGTGCCGCCTTTAAAAACCGAAATAGGCATTTGCTGTTCGCCAGTCAGTGATCATAATAATTGAGTAACTAAATCTTTCTCTTTCCTCTTGTTTTTCCTGTCTCTTTTATCTCTATTTTCCTCTTTTCTTGTATTTATTTCTTTAGTTATTTATAATTTGTAAGTGTTAAAATATTAATTTTATAATATTTTCCGTAGCTGTTAATTATACTAGGTATATGTGATAATTTAATTTAATACATAGGTACTAGGCCTAAACAGTGTTCGGGTTAACCGAATGTCTGCAATGACATGGCCTTTTATTTTCCATTATGTTAAGTTTTTATGTTATTTTGTAAAAAAAATATTGTATATGGAAAATAATAAATTTATATTATTATTATTATTATTATTATTATTATTATTATTATTTCTTTTCTTATTGGGGCGGTGAAATTCTATTCTTGTTGGGGTGGCTTCAGGGCTTCCAGAAGTGAAAGACGTTATTTAGTTTTGTTAGTTTCACCGCCATTCTTACCGGGTTGCATTCCTGATTTGATAATTCCTTTGGGTTTAACGTCCATTTTGAACAGCGTTTTTAGTTTCTATTTTTATTGATCTTGACTGATCTGGTTTACTAATCCTTTGTAGAGTTTTCAAGCTTTCCGTCCTTGAACTAGTTGGAGAATCACTTTATATTTGACTAAGTTTTGAGTTAAGAATTTCTAATGCAAGGGGATCAATATGAGTAATATGCGTGTTAGGACTAGAAAGAAGCCGTGTTTCAGGTCTAGAGGTACCACTAAAGTTACAGGATTTACTTTCGATAAATCAATGTTCTGAGTGAACAAGAATGCCCTATCAGGCTTCGCATTTATAATATCTTGTTTTATTAATTCTTCAGGTGCCCCAAAATCGTTTACTGGCTTTTTATCACTGTCTCTCTCTTTATCATAGGTGTTATGCAACACGTATGGAATATCTTCACTGTTTCGAGGTAAGTAAATTAGATCAGATTCATTTTTGGCTCATAAAATTTCAAATTGACTCTTAGGTAGGTACCTACTTCGAATTTCGTTTTTTGTCCTTCCATTTCCCTCTTTAAAATGTCAAAATCTGCAAACTCCCCTGTCGGCATCTGAAACCGAGTTCCTTTAAATTTCGAAATTGGCAGTGCGCTGGGAATTTGTTTGTATAAATAATCTTCGTCACTTGATTCTGCTGGTGTCACGTCAGCCGATTTCTGATGCATGAGCAACAAGCTTCTAGCTCTAGAATTCAACTTTTGCCTCGCCAAAGAACTAGGATCTGACTTGGTCCTCTCGATAGGCTGATGCAATGGCAAATACTGGTAAAGCATTTCGAAAACCGTTTGTGGTATATTATACAAAAAATATGCAGAATTAATATAAAATTCAAAATAGTTAAAATATATGTACAGGGTTTTTTTATATATTGACCCCCACTTATCTTTTTATTTGACGTTTCTTAAAAAAGTGTTTAATGCAAAAGTTTTATGGTTTAAAACAAATTTTTAGAAAAACTATTTTTTTACAGAGTGTCCCAGAAAGTCTAGGCGTGGTCATATTTTCTTATTTCAAATTGCTACCACGTCTTTTTATTAGATTTTTGCATTCTCCTTGCAATTCCAAAACATTTTTTATATAACGCACCCTATACCTAATTTTGACGTATAAAAAGATATTTACTTATGAAAGTTGCCGTTTTCTCAAAAATAATAATAAAAATCAAGTAAACATAGGTACTGGCCTTAAACTGGTCATTCACCGTGATTGTTTTAATCTCAGATAGACCTTCTATCAATGCCATACAGGGATGACAAAAAATGCGATTTTATTTTTGTTTAAGAAATATAATATTATTATCTACTACAACTTTTTACGACTGTTTAATGTGCCCACCGTTCATTTCAATACACTGTATTATTATCGAGATTATTATTTATACTGTTGATAATAAATTGAGAATGATTCTCATTGGTGTCCTAAATGGCCTTAATTATTCTTGTTCGTACATCCTCTACGTTTTCCGTGGGAGTTTCATATACTTCATTTTGCAAAAATCCCGATAAGAATGAATCAAGCGGCGTCAAGTCAGGACTATTCGGCGGTCATCTAATCGGTCCAGTGCGACCATTCCACGTTTGGTATTACCCATTAATGTAATTTATAACCGGAAAAACGTTGTGTGCTAGGGCTCCATCCTGATGCGAGAAAATTTCCAGAAAATTTTCTACATCATTTTTCTACATATTTTTCCCCATTTAAGAACCCGTCAATAAATATTGACTCCATAATTTTATTATCTAAGAGCCCGCACCAGTCACCACACCTGTAAGGATTTCCTCGAGGATTTTGAGTTGCCCAAAATCGAAGGTTTTTCTGGTTGTGAATACCTAGAGTACTGAATGTGTACTCATCAGACCATAATATATGTTTTTAAAATTGTTGTCATCTTTTAATAATAACATTTTTACTTGATAAAACATAATTCTTTTGTTTTTTTGATCTTGTGTTAATTTTTGCACCGCTAGTATTTTGTATGGATAATAACCATATTTTCTAAAGTAGAATGAATTTTGAAAATTGATTTTCTGAAAAAACTTACTGCATCTTTTAAGGCTGAATTGTCGCCTTTCTCACGAAGAGTCCTAGCTAGCTTTTGCTAAATTTTCAGGAGAGCTGATAAATGAAAAAGTTAGACATAAATCATATAACTGATATGTTTAGTTTAGTTTTAAAGTTAATTTATATGATAATTTATGTCTAGCCCTTTTTCATGTATCAGCTCTCCTGACAAGTTTAGCAAAAGCTAGTTATGACTCTTCGTGAGAAAGGCGACTATTTGGACTTATGGTCTGACGAGTGCACATTCAGTACTGTAGGTATTCAATTATTCATAACCGGAAAAACGTACGATTTGGGCCAACTCAAAATTTAAAGATCGTTACAGGTGTGGTGCGGGTTCTAAGATAATAAAATAATGGGGCCAATTTTTATTGACGGGTTCTTAAAGGGGGAAGAATATTTAAATTTATTGACCAATGATATAGAAAATTTTCTGGAAGTTATCTAGCATCAGGATGGAGCCCTAGCACACATCGTTTTTTCCGGTTATAAATTACATTAATGGGAAATATCAAACGTGGTTTGGTCGCACTGAACCGATTAGATGGCCGCCGAATAGCGCTGACTTGACGCCGCTTGATTCGTTCCTATGGGGATTTTTGCAAAATAAAGTATATGAAACTCCCACGGAAAAAGTAGAGGTTTTACGAACAAGAATAATTGAGGCCATTCAGGACACCAATGAGAATCATTCTCAATTTATTATCAATAGTATAAATAAAATCCAGAGAGATTATATACAGTGTATTGAAATGAACGGTGGACACATTAAAGAGTTGTAAAAAAATTGTAGCAGATAATAATATTATATTTTTTAAACAAAAACAAAATCGCATTTAGTCACTTTTCCTCATCTCTGTATGGCATTGATAGAAAGTCTACCTGAGATTAAAGCAATCACGGTGAATGACCAGTTTAAGGCCAGTACCTATGTTTACCTGATTTTTATTATTATTTTTTAGAAAACGGCAACTTTCATGCGTCAATATCTTTTTATACCTCAAAATTACGTTACACAAAAAATGTTTAGAATTGTAAGGAGAATGCAAAAATCTAATAAAATTATGGGGTAGCAATTTGAAATAAGAAAATATGACCACGCCCAGACTTTCTGGAACACCCTGTAGATGAAAAAATTAGTTTTTCTAAAAAATTGTTTTAAACCTTTAAACTTTTGCATTAAACACTTTTTTCAGAAACGTCAAATAAAAAAGATACAGGGGGGGGGTCTATATATAAAAAAAACCCTGTACCTACATATATTATATTGTTACGTTTTTCCCGTGGGTTCTTAACAAAATTACAACTTGACTATTTTCAACTAATAATCTCTTTATTCACTATCACTGTATACAATTTAACACTTTAAACTACTCTTATAACTTTACAACTAATATCTATTCAACACTCAATGATTAACTGAACTGAACTAACTAACCGACTGACTGACTAACATTCGCCTTAGGTCTGCTTATATATAATCTTAAATCTATCACGAATATTCGGGAAGTATTCCGAGCCACTCTATACGATCTCGACGAGGCCATCGAGATAATTCCAGCGATCCTGTTCGCAGCCGGCCGGGTGATGACTCATACAGACAAAGAAGATAGGGGCACGGCGGCTAGTTGTATAGGGTAGCACAAAAACGTTCGGATGGTTGTTAGGTTAGCCGTAACATTGCCTCCCTCTTAATTCTGATCGTCCCGATCAGCTACTTCATGTCCGTGATATGCTTTCAACCTGTCGAGGTGGACAACTTTCAGTTTGCTTCTGGGGCTACGCTGAATTCTATACACAACGTCGTTAATTCTTTTGATGACCGTATAGGGTCCTTCCCATACTGGCGTTATCTTGGGAGATCTTCCTTTCTTACTTTGTGGATTATATAACCAGACTTTATCGTTCATCTGAAATCCCATAGAATTAGCTTTGAGATCATATCGTGTCTTCATTCGGTCACTGGCTTTCTCCGTGTTTTCTCTGGCTAATTCATGGATGTATAGTAACTTTTCCTTAAGGGAGTCCGCGTAGTCTTGAATTTCCATATCCTGGTTGTCTGGCGTTCCGAATAATAGGTCGCAGGGTAAGCGGAGTTCTCTTCCAAATAAAACCATGGCTGGTGTTAGTCCTGTCGTGTCATGGACTGCTGATCGATAGGCCATTAAAAATAGTGGTATGTGTTGGTCCCAATCCTTCTGATGTTCATCTACGACCTTTGACAAATGTTCTTCAATGGTCTTGTTAAACCTCTCAACCATGCCGTCTGATTGTGGATGTAAGGCGGTAGTCCGTGTTTTATGGATGTTGAGTAAATCACAGACTTTCTGGAAAACCTTGGATTCGAAGTTGCGTCCTTGATCTGAGTGCAGCTCTAACGGAACACCAAATCTGCTGAATACATTATTCACAAGGACCTCTGCTATGGTAACAGCTTCTTGATTGGGGATCGCAAAGACTTCAGGCCATTTACTGAAGTAGTCAATTGCCACTAAAATGTACTTGTTACCATTATTTGTTTCTGGAAAAGGGCCAGCTACGTCAATGGCGATACGTTCAAACGGTAGGCCCACATTATACTGTTTCATTTTGCCCCTAGATCTTGTTTTAGGTCCTTGGCTTGCGGCACAGGTTGAGCACTGCCGACACCACGATTTCACATCCTGGCAGTAGTTGACCCAGTAAAATCTGTCGCGAATCTTGTCAATCGTTTTGTGCACTCCGAGATGAGCACCAGACTTTCCATTATGAACTTCTTCCAGAACTTCCGATATCTTCCTCCTTGGTACCACTAACTGTGTCTTCACTACTTTTCCATCGGCGCTTTCCCAGGCTCGTTTAAGAAGTCCATTTTCCACCACCAGGGAGTCCCACTGAGCCCACAGAGTTTTAAAAGCATGTCCTTTAGTTGATATCTCGCTCCAACTTGGTCTTGGTTGATGTTCTTCTTTAGCTGTTAGCAATAGTGCTATTTCACTATCTTCCAGCTGATCCTTTTTAAGTTGCTCTGTGGTCCACTGCTGATCAACCTCAAATTTCGTTTGCCTAATCGGAGTAATTCCTTCTCGTTGATCTACTCTTTGGCAATGCTTACAATTATCCGCGCATGGTCTTCTGGATAAAGCATCCGCATTATTATGCAATCTCCCTGCTCTGTGCTTAACCTTAAAATTATATTGTTGTAACTTTTCAAGCCACCTGGCTACCTGTCCTTCAGGTTGTTTCATATCCAAAAGCCATTTAAGTGCTGCATGATCAGTCCTTATCAGAAATTCTTGCCCATATAGATATTGATGGAAATGCTCAACAGACCGTACTATTGCCAAAAGCTCTTTTCGGGTTACACAGTAGTTACGTTCAGGTTTCGAAAGTGTTCGACTGTAGTATTCGATAACTCGTTCTTCCCCTGCTTGTACTTGCGATAAAACTGCTCCGATGCCGGTGTTACTTGCATCTGTGTCCAATACAAATTTACCCTTTTGTTCCGGATATCCCAATATTGGACTAGAACATAGAGCCGCTTTTAATTTCCTGAACGCAGAATCGCAGTTGTGATCCCAGTTATAATTAGCTCGTTCTTCAGTGAGCTTATGTAGAGGTGCAGCTATATTTGCAAATCCTTCAACAAATCTTCTATAATAAGTACATAGTCCAAGGAAGCTCCGCAGTTCATGTTTGTCGCGAGGACGAGGCCAGTCCTTGATTGCTGTAATCTTCCGTTGGTCGGTTTGGATTCCCTCTGATGACACAACATGCCCGAGAAATTCAACTTTTTGTTGGAAAAGAAAACATTTCTTTGGATTCAGTAAGAGCTGAGCATTCTTGATTCTAGTAAAAACTTCATGCAAGTTTTGTAGGTGCTCTTCGAAAGTTTTTCCCATTACCATTATATCATCAAGATAGACCAGGCATGTCTTCCAAGTGAGGCCTCGTAGAACAACCTCCATAAGACGCTCAAAAGTAGCGGGGGGCATTGCATAATCCGAAGGGCATAACTTTAAACTGATATAAACCACTTCCGGTAGAAAAGGCAGTCTTTTCCTTATCTTGTTCGTCGATGCCTACTTGCCAGTAGCCGCTTTTTAAATCGAGTGTTGAGAACCAATGAGAACCTGCTAGTGTCGTCAACGTGTCATCAATCCTGGGAAGTGGATAGCTGTCTTTCTTGGTGACGTCATTGAGCTTTCTATAGTCCACGCAGAATCTGGTAGTCCCATCTTTTTTGGTGACTAAGACAACAGGAGACGACCATGGGCTCGATGATTCCTCAATAATTCCATCGTCAAGCATCTTGTTGACTAATGTGGTAACCTCTTGCTGCTTCGTCACTGGTAGCCTCCGAGGATGCTGTCGTATGGGGTGAGCACTTCCAGTGTCGATTTTATGTTTTATGATGTTCGTTCTTCCAGTATTGCCATTTTTCCTTTCAAAGGCTGTGCTCTGCTCTTTGATAAATTGTGTAGCTCTCTTCAGTTCTTCGGAAGACAGATGTTGCCACGACTTATGGAAATGTTCTAGGACTTCCTTAGGTGATGTTGAGGGTGTTACTTCTGACTGCGTTTCGCAACTGGTTACCCACTGCACCGGCTCGCAAGTGGCTATTACATCTCCTTTATTGATTTTGATGGAATTGGATGAAATATTTGCTATCCTTATCGGTATTTCGCCGTCGGTTTTGACTAGTGCTTTGCCTACGAGGTGTTTGCAAGGCAAATCGTGGTGTTGGATAAGTCCGATGCAGCCTCCAAAATCCTTCTCCAATTTCCCAAAAATTATCTGCTCGGTATTTCCGCTTATTCTGACAGTACATGCCGCCACTACTTTAGTCGGTGTGCCATCGTCTGCTTTGTTAAGGATGAACTCTTCGGTGCCAAACTTCAGAAGATTAAGCTTGTTGTCAAAAGAGAATCCATGTTGACCGATGAGATCCATCCCCAAAATAAATTCGTC
>MU182559.1:296694-323708 GCA_016904865.1 Pissodes strobi | reverse complement strand
CTACAATGCAAAAGACATATCCTGGATTTTCTATAATTGACATTGTCAATCTATTAACCAATTATCGTAAAATGTGATTTTAACTTTGTCCTATTTACAAAACCTTTCTCCGTCGTTTCTCGCAATCAAAATTTGCGGTGTTTTTAAATAATCCAACCTCGATTCCGGCTTACATAGGAAGTGCATTAGAATCGACGGAAAAACAAGTTCCAGATAAAATCGCCACACCGCTATTCTGAGAGGACATTTATTGTGACTCTTTCGTTTTTGGTTTTTCGGTTAAACAACAAAGCAAAGCAGTTTGAGCCGAGTTTTGTTAATACTGCTTAAAATCAGTTTGTTTTTAAAGCTGGTACTTATTGTTATCTGTTCTCTAAAAAGTTTTGGGGGTTTTTCAGTTAAAATTTTCATCAGCTAGTTGAACATACCTATAACAACTTAATTTAGTAAGGCAAGTTGTATTACTGTAAACCAGTTTAGAAGTTTTAAAAGCAAGTATGAATAATTATTTTTCCATGTTATTGCTTCGCTTCAAAAAAATTACAATTCCTTCGAGTGAAAGAGATCAATATTTATTCATGAATTATTAATGACCATCTTTCACTAATTGGGACGAGTAATATTGGTAATAATAGATGAACGGAAGAGACTCTCAGAATGATTTGGAAATTACACCAGGTTCACCATTTGGAAGCTATTTTCACAAAAATGGTCACTATTAATAAAATTGTCGATTATTATTTTATAGGTATGCTTTTCACAATACTATGGTAATATAATATACAGATATAGATTAGCAGGTAACTATGATGAAATTATTTTTAAATGATTAAAAATAGGCCAAATTATATACATATTTGCCTCAAAATAACACTCGTTTGCATATTTACTTGCTTTAAGAAATTGCTAAATAATATTTGCTTCGGATTAATTCACTTTCTGCATTAAAATGATAAAGATATATTATTATTATTTTTGATATGTATTAATTAGATAATATAAATTATATTTGATCTTTCGATCCTATTGATATAACACTATAAAGTAGCGGTTACTAAGCGGATACGAATATGAAATATTCTACTACTTTTGTAGTACTAAAAAATACTATATACGTAGGGTGACTACAAAATTATGCATCCGTTAGATATTGTAAGGCCGTACTTAATTAAAATGCGGTACAGCCGACTTAAAACCGAATAATCGGCTCACAATTTTTTTTCCAGGGCCGTATTATTTTATTGACTTTTTATCGCGAAAAATGTACCATGATAGTTGAATTTACAGCAGAAATATATGCTATGAAAATATTTCTAATTTTCATCTCTCCTATGGATAAAAAGTCAGATACCGCTTTTCAATTGAGCAGGGGGTATTAGGAATATTGGATCAAAAATAGTGTCCTAACTGTATTTGCAGGATTTGTAATTTTTTATTACAAAAGGCAATGTAAGTAACCAATTTGGTTAACTAAATAATTATGTAGCTTCCCTTTCTCTTCATCACTACCGTCGCCATTTTTCTGGAAAGTCTGTCAAATTTTTTCAAAATAATTTACTATATTCTAAAAACAGAGCACTTATCTGTTTAAGAGCGTCATTTCCTCTTTTCATGGAGAATATCTTGGTTTTTTGTAAAAATAAGGAGGCTTTTAAAAAGTGCGTTTTTTCATGGCTTTTTTCATAATGCCCATGAAATTTAGATGATTCACATA
Organism: Pissodes strobi; assembly: GCA_016904865.1. NCBI lineage: Eukaryota > Metazoa > Arthropoda > Insecta > Coleoptera > Curculionidae > Pissodes > Pissodes strobi. Next base: position 321,994 of record MU182559.1, on the reverse strand, counting down.
ATATATCGCATTCTTCATATCCTAGCTCTGTAAATGAGATTTGTTTAGCTTCAACTTTTCTCTGGTAAGTTTCATATGAAACTTTTACATTAGACTTCTTTTCCTGAAATTTTTTATGCATAATTGCAACTGTTGCGTCTTTGGCAGGGTATCATATGCAACCACTTTCCCACATTATCAGCAGTCCCTACAAATCCGAAAGATTTACTAACTTAGGGCCAAGTTCTTCACAGTGATCTTACGGTGAATTTCCAAGATATATTAAACATAAATATACCGAGTTAAGTTTTTGATCCTTTCGCAAACGTAGATACTGAAGAATCATCAATTTTGGATGAGGAACTCTTAGCACTCACGTTTAACGAGGAACTCAAAGTAAAATTCAAACACGAATATCAAGAGTTCTGGCTTCAAAAATCAGTACCAGTTCTAAAGTGAAACAAGAAAACGCAAGATCACGTCAAAAAGCTATTGGAGAAACATCTAGGGTAAAAATAGGAGTATAACGAAGAACTCAGTTACTTCAAAAAAATGTATTCCGTATTCTGAAGAAAATCAATGGCGGCAACGAGCGGTTGTTAAATTATATTGCTGTTTTGTAATTATGTAACTTTGTAATATAAAAAATAAGTTCAATAAGATATCATATTAATATTGATAGTGTCACGAGTAGCTTGAGGGGTAGCGCGTTTAATTAAAGAATAACTTCTCAGAGGAGAGCCTCGTCGCGATTAGTACAATGACGGGGTCTCAATGCTTCCTTTAATCTACCACTGAATGTTCTACTCGTGAGGACACGCCTTGTTTAGCATGCCGGGGGGTAACTGAGGTAGAACGGGATCGCGTTACGTGGGGTAAGAAGAGATGATAAAGTAAGCACGTTTAGTTTATAACAATAACAATGTATTAACGATAAAACTTTAACAACAATTATTGGTCAGAGAAAATGAGATTCTATTATACCCGATTACTACGGTGCGCATGTTTTCTCGATTTGAGGTACTGTTTTTAGGTCTTTGTTTACTGTCTTATAATTTATAGTTTTTCTTAAGGGTTGGGTTTTATTTAAGATCACTAAGAGATTTCACTAAACTTTTTAATTGACTATTTAGACACTTGTCTTTCTCAACACTTTGACAAACTTCTTGTCAAGACTTTACTATGGAGGTTGTGCAACCCCTGGCCCTAGCAGTCGTCAAGTGACTAACCGGTAGCAGGTTGGGTAGGAAAGAAATGGAACCTAAAGCAGTCGTATGACTAACTTTAGGAGCGGATAGAACCCAGGAGGCAGTCGTCAAGTGACTAACCTTAGGAGCTGGAGGTGAGACTAAGTCTCCCGAACTGAGGGTTCGGTAGCGTATTTATATAAAACAAAGTGATGATCATTGCATGCATAAGGTTCAAAGTCGCTCCAGTTGATTGCTCGCGTTGTTTATAGTTTGCCTTTAACGTTTATATAACAATCTCCAAGTTCAAGTTCAAACTTTCGACAGGGTGATATTTGTTTAGTAGCTTATGCTTTTTAGTAGACTATAATATTGTTCTGTTCACCTGAGATTTCGGTTTACAGCAAAGGCAACAAACTTCGTGTGAGATCACAACAAATTAGTAATCTCGAGCTATTTATATTATTCAATAAAAATAAATAATAAAAAAATCTAAAATTTTATTCATTCTAGAGAACTGGTATTCTGTATTTACGTTTAAAAGCATGATAACAAATTTATTAACTGATCCATTTCTTTCCAAACACCATAGGTTAGTCGATCCAACCTTGCAATTTATTCTGCTGGGACGAAACTTGCCACTATTCATGTACAGGGTGGCTCGAATTCGTGTCGATATATGGGGAACTCGAAAACCATAAGAGATACAGTGTCGGTCAAATTAAGGCAAAATTGCGCGTTTAGGTGCCTAACAATATGCCGTTTAGAAAGTTTTAAAATTCCGAGTATTTACGGAGATATCCGGAAAAAACGAAATTTTGAAAAATCGTGTTATTCTTTTCCTGGGCTTATTTAAAAACGGATTTCAAATCTAATTGCACTTTTACATTGCCACTTTTTCCGCTCTATCCAATGATGATATCCAGTTTGAAATCCGACGTTTCGTCTTCAAGGGATCATCATCAACTTTCTTTTTTTAAATGCGTACTTTAATTTTTTTTTATCGTTTTTCAGATGCTATTGGCGTTATTAATATGGTTATGTGTTTTTATCTTTTTTTATTTTTATTTTTTTAATTATTTTTATTTTATATAATTTGCTGTGGCGTAATTTTAAATAATTTAAGGTAGGTACTTTTGAAATTTTCATATTCCATAAAAATATTTTATTTGTTTTTTATATTAAGTCGAAAATTGTAGCCCGGATTAAAAATAAAAAATAGTAAAATTATTTTTTATGAGAATATGGCCATGAACTATTACTAAAACAAGTTGCTTAGTGCAAAGATAAGATATTGTTAAGTTTTAACCAAATACAATATTTATTTAATAGAGAACATCAACAATTTATAATCATACTACGTGATACTATCTTTTCATTATTTATAAGCAAAATTCCAATAGGTATTTTTCCATCAAAGTACCTATAATATCGCGTAGTATGATTATAAATTGTTGATGTTCTCCATTAAATACATTTTTTAATTGGTTAAAAGTTGAGAATACTTTAACCTTGCAGTAAGCAACTTGTTTGAGTAATAGTTCATAGCCATATTCTCGTAAGAAATAATTTTACTATTTTTATTTTTAATACGCTCCAATTTTCCATCCACTTAATACAAAAACAAAATAAAATATTTTTATAGAATATAAAAATTTCAAAAGTACCTACCTTAAATTATTTAAAATTACACCAAAGCAAAATATATAATTAAAAAAATAATAATAAAAATAAAAAATAAAAAATAAAAAAGAAAAAAAAACATATAAACATATTAATAACGCCAATTCCATCTGAAAAACGATAAAAAAAATTAAGTTCGTATTTAAAAAAAGAAAGTTGATAATGATCCCCTGAAGACGAAACGTCGGATTTCAAACTGGATGTCATCATTGGATAGAGCGGAAAAAGTGGCAATGCAAAAGTGCAATTCAATTTGAAATCCGTTCTTAAATAAGCCCAGGAAAAAAATAAAATGATTTTTCAAAATTTCGGTTTTTTCCGTATATCTCCGGAAATACTCGAAATTTTATAACTTTCTAAACGGCATATTGTTAGGCATCTAAATGCGCAATTTTGCTTTCATTTCACCGACACTGTATCTCTTACGGTTTTCGAGTTCCCCATTCATAGACACGAATTCGAGCCACCCTGTACAGGATTATCCAACGAGGACTAGACAAGGCGATTTTTTGACTGTCCCTGTACTTTTGTAAAAAAACTGAAATAGCAGTCTTGTGTAATTTTCTCCCGCGAATTCGGATATGTTCAGCAAAAAAACAATTGAACATCAAATATAAGTGCTCGGGGTCACTTTGATATTTTTTTAAATAGAGCACCCTGTATATTACTAAATTTTTGGACTCTCTAGAAAAATCTAAACACATTTTATGTATAATATCCTATACCTATCTTTAGCTGTATACCAAATATTGACAGTTGAAAGTCGGGTATTTTGACACTTTGACAGGCTCTAAAATCTGAACCGCACAAGATCAAAGAAAACGGTTTGAACATTCCTATCTTAAGTTTTAATAAACTATAGAATGACAGTATCTTCGAATTTAACCCGCGGATAAAATTAACCGAAACTTTTAAACCTCCGGTTAAATTCAAAGTTACTATCATTCGATAGCTTATGAAAACCCACTTTCTGAAACACCCTGTAGAAGAAAAAAATTGTTTTTCTAAAACTAAATTTTTAACCATTAAACTTTTATATTAGACACTTTTTTCAGAGAAGTCAAATAAAAAAGATAATAACAATATATAAAAAAAAAACTGTACATAAAATACGTTCAAACTTGTTGAATTCTAACGCCAGATGTAAACAATAGCAAGTGTTTGTTGAAGTATCTTCAACTCGATACACATAACACTCAAAAATCAGGTCACATCTTCCAAATTGACTCACAAAAATACATACAATACGTCCAAACTAGTTGGATTCTACGAGTCACTATAGTAACATCAAATAACTTTGACGCCTGATGTAAGCAACATGCTTGTTGCTAGGCGCCCGGCCGCTTCGAGTTGAGTGATATTGTACGGTCTATTGGATTGGATCTTTTCGGAAGCAGAGATTCTTGCAGTTAAAATTTTTTATCCAAGACAATATCAAACAAAAATTTCATACGGATTCAGTTTTATCTATAATTTATTAAATATTGTTAACGTTATACCTTATAAGAGCTTTTGTTCCATAATAGAGGTAACATTTTCTCTATTATCATCATGATTTAAGGAATGCTCTAAATGTAAACATCCAAAGTTTTTAACATAAATTTTAAAATATTAACTTAAATTTTTATATAAAAGGAACCGATTCACAACAAAATTTATACGTTAAGTTTTCGCGACGTAAGCACTACCGATTCATCTCGTAAACTTTATTAGAGCAAAAACAAAAATAGCGTACAACGCTTCAATACAGGCGATTTCCGCTAACCCCGTTAAAAATATCACCGTTATTTCCAGTGGAAAACATTGGAAAAATCGGGCAATGATAAATGTATGGATATTTTATTGAAGTTTTGGTTTTGACTGTTGAAAGGACCGTTTCCTTCATAAAAGCATATTTATTATAAATAACAAAAATATACGTATCACGCATATAATGCATATCTTTTAATCATGGAAAACAGACATTCTATAAGAAAATAAACCTTGCACATTTCAGTTTTATAGAAGCATCATCGACAATTACAATGTGCAGATATTACATTAAAATCAAGTTTCTTTTTCTAACCTGTATATTATTGAGTTCCCAATATGTAGCTGGTATCTGACCTTGCTCCTTTCCTAGTCTATTCCGTCCTATACATATAGATAGAAAAATAACTCGTAATACAATGTTCTAGTTCATATGCTTTCTTTCTGTTTCAATTTCACAAACTTTGTTTTCTGGGAAATAAACGAATTGCCATTTTGTGTAAAGCATTGCCTCTATAATCTCAAGGAAATATGGCCGCGACTTCCGGTTGAAAACGTTGCGAAAGTCGAGCAAGGTAAATTTATGGATGTGTTATTATGTTTTGGTTTTGATTGGCCAAAAGGTCATTTCCTGTTTCAGTTTCGCTTCCAATTTCCGAATAACACGAGATTCTGATTAAGGAAAAAGGAAATTATTAGGGCATATTTCATAAAGTGGTTAAATTATGTCAAAGTTCAGTGCGACCACAGAAAAGGTGTACTGAAGTTAAAATATGTTTTTCCGACTATAAGTTCACATGGTTTTATATGCATTATATAAATGCTTGCTGAGGACCATTTCCCCAATGTTATCTGGTAAATTCCTCGAGATGACTCGATATCTTATCTTAATGATTGACTAATCATATTTTGATTTGATTTTCCAAATCTCAGTATTTTACGATTTTCTCGGATTATTTTGCAATTATTTTGCGGTTGTTGGTGTTTGGAATGGCCATTCCAATCAGGATGTTATCTATTTAAATAAATTCAGTTATGTTATATACAACTGCTAGATTTTGCGTACAAAAATTTTCTTCCGATAATATGGCATCTGTTGAATGGCTATAGCACGGAAGTACAGGGTTATAGTTCCACTGGCAATTTTTGGATAGTGCGCCATTTTTTTATACTGCGCTACCAAAAATATTTGACATCATTCTGTATCATGCTATAGTATCGTTCAGGTTGATACGATAATTTTAATAATTTTGCATTATGATTTTATTTCGAGTTCGTTTATGTTTATTCTTAATAGAATTGATTACTTTTTATAATACACATAGTTCAAATATATTGCTAATATCACTGTAATTATCCGATTTAATTAGTGTGTATTAAGGAGCATTTACCTAAATGCTACGCCATTACTGTAGGTCATATAATTACCTACCTTATTCTTAAGAAACTTGCCACTAAATTGACTTTTAATCGTATTTTGTATCTATTACTGTTGCTTATCGTTATTTAGTGAACTAATACTGACTTTTTTCACTACCGTATCTGATTAGCAAATGTCTTGCTAATATCACTGTAATTATCTGATTTATTTTTTTTGTATTACTTATATTTACCTTAATGCGGCGCTGTTAATGTAGGCAGTGGCGTAGCTAGAAATGTGGGCGCCGGGGGGCAAGCCTATCCGCTGGCGCCTAAAACAAACCTTTATTTTGTGTATATACACAAATTAATCAAAAAATAATACATCATAATATTAAACGTATATATTTTTGAAGTGAAACTTCTTAACGCGCGCCGGGAGTAAAAATTGAAGGTCGCGATCCCGACACACGGCGGGCGAGTTGGACGGGAACGCAAAACGGTCACGGACGTTTATTGTGATATCTTTGTTAGTTTACAAGATAAAAATAGGGGATTTGCTCTATTACCTTGTCAAGACATAAGCGACTTTTATGATGAATATTTTTTTTCATTTAGGCCTTCCCTTTTTGTTCATTGAGTGATACCTATATTTAAAAAAACTTAGTTTTAACCAAATCCGTTAAGATATGTATAAGGCTAGGGCGTTTAATTATTGTGATATCTTTGTTAGTTTACAAGATAAAAATATGGGGTTTGCACTATTACCTTGTCAAGACATAAGCGAAACTTTTATGAAGAATAGCTTTTTCATTTAGGCCTTCCCTTTTTGTTAATTGAGTGATATATTAAAAAAAACTTTTTAACCAAATCCGTTAAGATATGTATAAGACTAGGACGTCTAATTATTGTGATATCTTTGTTAGTTTACAAGATAAAATATGGGGTTTGCTCTATTACCTTGTCAAGACATAAGCGAAACTTTTATGGAAAATAGTTTTTTTTTTCATTTAGGCCTTCCCTTTTTGTTAATTGAGTGATATATTTAAAAAAAAAACTACTTTTTAACCAAATCCCAGGCTAGGGCGTTTAAGTTTAAGAAGTTTCACTTCTGATATGCGCATATAGTGCACACCCTTTTTTTTTACAGGAATATGAATATAAAATATATAACCAACCAACAGGTACATACATATTTAAATATAAACGTAAACTAAACATCTGTAACCCTAATTAATTAATTAAGCATTGGAGTTTTTCTACGGTTTTTAATCGACATAAATTGATCGATTCTTTGATGAAAATAAATTTTTGGACATATTCATTTTTAATGCTAGGCTATTTAGACTTGTCTGGCTAATGGTACCTCCTAAATACGAAACTCTAAAAAACACATACTTTTTACGGCCGAAATTTTCGCGGGAGAAAATTACATAAGATGGCTATTTCAGTTTTTTTAAAAAAGAACAGGGAAAGTAAAAAAAATCGCCTTGTCTAGTCCTCGTTGGATAACCCTGTACCAAATGCCGCCGCGCGGGGATGCATATTTACACATCCTATCATACGACGGCACCAGAGTGCTGAAATCGCTTGTAAGCGCTTGTAGCGCTACAAAAGCTCACTGATCTGGGCACCTAATCGCGCCATGTCTTCGTGATGCAATCAATTTGCGACAAGAGGCCTCGTGGTCGAGAGATCTAGATGGGTAGGTCTCAATTCGGCGGCCTGGGTTCAAACCCCGTTTTTTTTAATTTTTTTTAGGTTAAGTTTCTAAACAGTTTTTTCTTGATTTTGGGTATGTCTTGGGTTAGTTTGGGTTAGCACCTGGTTAGTTCCGTTCTCTTGAGCCCCCGTAGCGAGCGAAGCGAGCGGAGGGCCATGCGAAAAATGAAATATTATATAACAGCGTATTCCAGGTGTCCAAATCAGTGAACTTTGGCTATCGGCGGCCCGGGTTCGAACCCCGTTGCTTTCTTTATTTTTTTTTAGGTTAGGTTTCTAAACAGTTTTTTTCTTGATTTTGGGTATGTCTTGGGTTAGTATGGGTTAGCACCTGGTTAATTTCCTTTTCTTGAGCCCCCATGCGAAAAGTGAAATATTATATAACAGCGTGTTCCAGGTGCCCAAATAAGTGAGCTTTTGTACGCCACTGAATGTAGGTCATATAATTATTTATCTTATTTTCTATCGAACTTACCGTAAATTGACTTTTAATCATATATTTTCTTTTATCGTATCTATTACCGTTATTTAATTGATTGATACAAACTTTCTTCATTACTGTATATCTTGCTTAAAAAATGTCTTGCTACCACTATTGTAATGATCTGGTTTGCTATTTTGTATTTCGTATACTTACTTAAAAGCTACGTACTTACTCTAATTTGCTGTAAGCCTTATGGTAGTAGATCATCTTACTTAACTACCACTTTAGTTTCCCGCCTATAAGCAAGCAGGTTACCGAATCGAACTCATTTCGATTTCGCCTGTAGATTTTCATTGACCATATATTTCCTTCACAGGTTAATATATTTGAATTAATATATTTTTTTAACTATTTATTTTTTCACTGATATGATTGCTGTCATACGACTAAATTCATAATAATTAATTTTTTATTTACGGCATTAGTCTTTATTAAGGGCATTCTGTGATTTTTCATGTAAAAAAAAACATTTTTGTTGATGGTGTTAATAATTTAAAATTTAAAATTAAGACTTGATAATTTAGGTGATATTTATTTGGCAGAATCTTATTATTATTTTAAGTGCAATTATATGCAATTATAATCTCTATTAGGTTTCAGATATAATTAATTTTCGATTATGCACGTTCCGTCTGATAATCTATTTACATTTTAAACAAATATCTTAATTAGGACCTTTGATGTTTATTTTGGTATGCTGAAGTCAATATCAGGTTGAGTTTTTACAATTTATTTTCAGATTTCTCGATATTCTTATATAGGATTTTTTTCAAATTTTTCTACCCTAATTTCAATGCTTAAAAGTTATTGATACATCCTTATTACAAAATTTAGTGGTGCTTCGCCCAACTGTCTAAACTTCACGACCCACACCTAGGAATATTACCACCGCTGAGCGAACTAGGCATATAGACCGGTTGTTAAGCAATTAAACAATGGTGTTACAAGCTTTCTAATTAATAGAGATTTGAATTAATTATTTCATGACCTTTAATCGGAAAAATAGGAAACACTATATTACTTTTATAAAAAACATATGCCTTAAGGATTAATGATGCTAAAATTTACTGGATCATGTAATTGTTTTTCATATTAGAAGAACCCTTAGATTGTTATTATTTCATTTTCGACTTAATCGGTCATGGATCTGCTTCAAAATTCAATAAACACAAAACTAATTGAATAAAATCCTCATCTTCAAAATACCGGAAATATTAGAATTAAAACAATATCCTGACATGACGCGCAATATCAAGATCACCTCTCTGATCATTTTTCAGCCTGTCTGTTATGCTTGAACTAAACAATCATGAAGCAGAACAAAACTAATGCGAATTAACCAATATCAACCCCATCTTGTTGAATATAACTAGATTTGACCAAACTAGCTCCACTGTTAACTCAATTAAATTATTGTTCAATACAGGAATCCATGTTAAAATTGCTGCCATGCTACTAAGCTCAATTGTCTGTAACTTGATCAATTCAAATACTTCACTCAACTCCACTGATAACCCATCGTTTTTAATAAGATTGCTGTTGTTATAAGGCCCACTGCATATACGTAAGAAAAAGCTTCCTTTTGAAGTCTCAATTCGAAAAATATGTAATTTATCCGTGCTTAAATAAGGACTCGAGAGAAAAATGACTCTCAGCTGCTCGTCCTAAGACCCCCTTTAAAATAACAAACATCAAATCGCCAAGGCTTCATATTTTATCTCGAAAGATTTTCGTTTATTCGCTTTATTTTGATCAAGAAAAAGAGTCTAGAACGTGCTTAAAGCTCTCGTTCATATCCTAGAATATTGACTGTTTATATCCCGAAGGCAAACGCTGAATCGACTCAAGTATGTACCGGAATTTTAATGCTCAAATGCGACGTTGCAAGCAACGAGTTTCGGTGGCTCCTTCAAACCTGATATTGCATATTTAAAAAAGAAGGAAATTCTGCATCGAATAAAATGATTTGCTTAACTTTAAATGTAAACCATGTAGAGTGTGAGAAAATATGACAATTATAATTGTCATTTTGTCAAAGTCAGGTCAAAGCCTGACAATCTGCGTTTTACTGTTTTATTGTATTTGCTAACCATTTTCATTTTTAGTTTTTTGCCTTTCTTGAAAACGGTAGCGATTGCTTATCGAATCTACGATATATAGGTACACATTTCATTAGGATCACTAAACTTGCACTTGTGCAGTTTACATCCTGGAGCCTGGGCCCAAGAGGCTCTGTACCAATTCAAACCAAGTATAATCATTTGTGGAGCCAAAGGCAATCAATTCCAAGGTAAAAATGAATCCTCCACAAGAATATAGAACATATCAAGAACAAGATTGCCGCGGAAATAGATATTTGATCAAAATGTCCTAACACCTGCTGGGGCAATCGGCAACCACTAAGGCAGGACGAACCCGACACGCATGACATGGAACAATAAAATGAATTGCATTGCCATGCGTTTATACTACCATGTAACAAGGCTTGGGAGTATAACAAGAGGACATCGCTCAGAACTACACAGAGTTTTCAATACAAAGTACCTTAATCTAGCCGAAGTTGTCATAAAACAAAAGTAGCACACGAAATACAAAAAAAAATCAAAGAAGTCGCAGAAGAACTAAGAGAGATGGAAAAAACAAACATAATAACATATAAACGAGCAAGGTCAGATACCACTCTTCACACAAACAACAGTTAAGCAGGTGCAGCCAAAAAGACAACGTGGAGGAACAACATCAAATGAAGATTTCCAATAACCAAATACAAAACATTTCGCAGATCAGACAAGAGCCAAAAGGAGAAATGGAAAGAGGCTTCATAGTCAGGGTAGATAGCAATACAACTATGGGGAATATTCCTCCGAAACTACACTTTTAGAAAGTCAGGCAAATCTTAATAGACAATGAACAGAGAAATTACGACGTGATAGTTAGACACCACAAGCACATAGGAAGCATTCACAGAGTAATATATGCTGCGGCTTCAGAAGTACTAACATGTAACAAGTAAAAAACTTTAGAACACAAAAACCGAAAATCAGGAACAATAAACTCACCTAAATGCAAAGGAGAATCGAAAACAATATAACAAAGTAGAGATCAGAGAGAGGAAGGCTAGCGCAGTATATAAATGGAAATAGATCAAAGAAAATTTTAAAACACATTAAAAGTATAACAAGGAATTAACAACAAACAATTATAAAAAGCTTGACACACGCAACATAAATTAACACTATACTCAGACCGTCTTCGCCGATACAAAGAATCCAACGAAAAAAAAAACTGGTACCGTCTTTATCCGCATTGAAAAGCTATTCTATAAGCAAATAACAGAAATGTAAGCAAAATTGTAGAAATACCCACAAGTAGAAGAGAAATTACCAAATTCTGGGAAGAAATTTGGTCACAGCCTATATAATTTAATCGCACAGCATTATGGATTAGAAAGAAAGAGGATAGATAGCAAGATACAAAAGAAAAACTGACAAAATTATAACAAATTTCCTGTCAACCATCGTAAATACCTGGAGAATAATCATACATTTAACAACAGGGAAAAAGGAAAAAAACCCAGATCATAAAAGTTAAAAGAGGAGCTTTTCAAGGAAACTTACTGAGCACAATTTGGTTTTGTATCTGCCTGATTAAATAATACAAAATACAGAGATGAATCATCAAAATTAACTACATTCTCTATGTGGATGACATCGAAATATATGCACCAACATAGACACAAATCAGAAGAGTGCTAAAAATAATAGAGGAAATAACAGCAGACATTGGAATGGAATTCGGAATTGGTAAATGCAAAACACTATGTATAGATGCAAAAACACTTAAAATCGAGATACCAGATAATATGCAGGAAGCTGAAATATACAATTATTTGAGATTACAGCGGAATACAAGGAGAGATCACGCAACCATAAAAAGCAACTAACTAATAATATAAAAAACGCCTAACACTAATGCTCAACACGACTTTAAAAACACTTATACATATTCCGTTAGAATAATAAAATTAACAACAAGATCATGAAATGTATACAAATTGTTTCGACCATGTCAGCTATTATTTCAATATGTCCTGTGGTAAATGAAATATGAAGTAAAAAGATACTGTATGAAAGAAAAAGGAAAAGGAGGCGGACGAGCAAGAAAAATGAACCACGAAGAGAATTGACCACTTTTGTTGTTACAAATAATTATTACAATACAGTGTAAATTTCAAACATAAACTGTAATAAAAAAAATAAAAATATAAACTGGGTTACATATGAAGTTATTTATTATTAAACCATACTAGACACTGACTTTGAGTGACAGTGACAGTATACATAAGCTTAGTTATTAAGATGCAGCAAGTTACAGCTATAAATATAATTAAACTTAAAATACTGGTTGAGCTACCCACCTTATTGGTGCCATGCAGAATTATCGCTGATCAAAGTTTTCAATTCTGTTTTAACAAAAGTTAGGTAGCGCAAATAGTTTTCAGCAGCAATTTGTTGTAAATACTCCTAGATATCTCTTGTCCATTGAATGATAAAACATTTTTATCCAGGTATTGTTGGTTGAAAAATCCTTTGTGTCAAGAATTATTGACATATCTTGTGCATTATAAGGTCTGTGTACATAGAATATATTTAGCGATAAAGCAACAAAGAGGATGCCTCATGAGATTAACAGTGTCATGGCAGAAGGTGTGATGATTTAATATCTATAAGTTTTATGGGTGCGTTCTTTATCATGGTGGCATTTCCCTTCACATACCATGTATCGACCAGTAAGGAAAGAAAATAAAAAGAGTAATAATTAAACACGTTCATAATATAAATATCTTTTATTGTAGAGCATAAGATACAAGGTTAGAAAATTAATTTTTTATAGAACAACTGTTTTCTTATTGCTCAAAAGTAACATTAAACAACATTGGTTTTATTAACCCAACTGTTATGCTTATCGCTAATACCTCTCCATTTTACAAATACTTTATTTCTTTGTCGTTTTAAAAAATTTCAACTAAATATACATTCTTTGGTTCAGTTGTTGCTGCTTCTTATAGAATGTTCCTTGAATGTCTTCATTTTGCATATCCTTTAATAGGTAAGTTACTGGATCCGTTGGTTGACATTTGCTTATGGTAAACACTTCTGGGGACCAATTAGGGTTTTATTTTTTTTGTCAAACATTCCTCCCACTTTCGAAATACGTGCTTACATTCCAGGTTTAAATTTAGATTTAAATCAACAATCTAAATTTTGTTGTTTGCTATTATTCTAACGAGTACAATTTGTGGTAGTAATTTTAACCATTTATAATGTCCTAGTAAGTTCAACCTATTTGATGTGATAGTGATATCCAATTTTTCAATGTTCTATTAACTCGATCTACTATTAACCTATTTTAGTCATTTGAACCGGTTACGATACGTTATACTATTAACTCGATCTACTATTAAGGCTTTTTTTCTCACTAAATACATTGGAAAGGTTCACAGTATACTTTTGAGTGGGTTTTTAAAGTCTTGATTGAAGAACTCCTTACCCATATCGGTTTGCACATTTCTTCTTCCTCCGAAACCAGTTTTAGTTTTTAAAGGCTAGGTCGAAATAAATTTTGAAAGGCAATTTATAACTACTACTATCTACCTGTAGCCATTGTTGAATTTTCCACAGGGAATCGTTTCAACCAATTCAGCTTGAAACAGATCATCCAGTTACTTGATAATTACTTTACGTCTTTGAAAATTAATCTGTGTAGGTTTATGTATTTCGTTAACAAGTTGACGCTTTGTAACAGTAATACATTTTTTGGGAACCAGTTTAAACAATAATGTACGCTTCTTTTAATTCTTCAATTATGGATATGATTTCGTTGCGGTAACCTGTGATTCTGGCCTGTTGAGAAGCCAATAATAAACGTAATTGCTCGACTAATTGGTTAGAATCGTCCCAATGAACGTAATCGATTTTATTTTTATTTGCTTCAACGTATACAATTTTTTCTGAAATGAATGGTCTTATAGGGTCTCTGTACTTGTTTTGTAATTCTTTACATCTTTTCGGGTATATACTTGGAGATCTTTCTTAAATAAAAGTTCAAAGAGTCCATGAGTTCCATTGTATGTGAATATTCGAATCACCAATGTAAAATTTTTCTGTTTCAGGATTTAACCTAATTCCATACCTCTTGCCAAATTCACTGGCTGTGTCTTGCTGCAAGGCTCCAATGTACCTTCTTGGTAGTAAATCGTACTGACCCAAGTACTCTGATAAAGATTTCCGAGCTAGATCTTCAAAACGAGAGAAATGTTTTTGTTTTCCTATTATGGGGTATCAAATCACGAAAAAGTGCATGCTACATTTGGCACATCGCGTAATATACGTGAGATCGTGTTAGCATGTTTCTGAGGATGGAATAAGTTCAAATGACAAAAATAAATTAATGCTAACCCAAACTAATCGAAAGTTGATTGAACGACTAACCCAAACTAACCCAAACAACTAAAAGTAACCAACATCACAAAAAGGATTAAAATAAATCGGAACAAATTAAAAAAATTAAAGTAAGTTAAAACTAACTCAAAGTAACCGAAATTTGGCGAATAACCAAAACTAACCATAAAAATTAAAATTGGTTATAATCTATCGGATCTGGTTCAAATTACTAAAATAAATTGGAACTAACTGTAACTAACCGAAAGTTACGGAACAGATTAAAAATATTAAAGTAAGTTAAAACTAACCAAAACGAACCGAATTTTGGCGACTATCCAAAACTACTCAAAAACATTGAATTAGATTATAACGTATCGGCGCCGATTGAAATGACTAAAATTAAAACTAACTGAAATTAACTGAATATTGATTGAACGACTACCCACGACCACTATGTAACCCAACCTAACCCAATCTAACCTAAACTAACTAAAATCACAAAATATGGCTAAACCGTATCGAAACAGATTAAAAATATTATAGTAGTAACCCAAACTAACCAAAATTAACCAGAAACATAAAAATTGATTATAACATATCGGAAAGTTGATTGAATGACTAACCAAAACTAATCAAAAGTAACCAAAAGCACCAAAACTGACTAAAATGTATCGAAATATGTTACACAATTTAAAGTAAGTTAAAACTAACCAAAACGAACCGAATTTTGGCGACTAACGAAAACTAACCAGTAACATTATATTTGACTATAACGTATCGGTGCCGGTTCAGATGAACACTTTGGTTTCTTGAAAGCGAATTTCCAAGGTCGCAAAACGACACAGAAAATTTTAGTGAACGTCACGACACGGTTTATGCATAACTGATTATAACGTATCGGAACCCGCTCAAATAAGTAAAATAAATTGAGACTACGTGAAAATAAACGAAAGTTGATTGGACGATTAACCAAAACTAACCAAATTGATTAGAACGTATCGGGACCAGTTCAAATGGGTAAAATAAGTTGAGACTAAGTGAATCTAACCGAAAGTTGATTAGACGACTAACCAAAACTAACCAAATCTATTAAAACTCATTATAACGTATCGGAACCGGCTCAAGTAAAGTAAAATAGCTTGAGACTAAGTGAAACTAAACGGAAGTAGAATAGACAACTAACGAAAACTAACCCAATTTATTACCCTTGATTTTAACGTATAGGAACCGACTCATATGACTAAAATAGATAGAGACTAAGTGAAACTAACCACAGATCTAGAAAGGGGAATCTAAACGCAAGTTGATTGGACGACTAACAAAAACTAACCAAATCTATTAAAGTTGATTATAACGGATCAGAACCAGCTCAAATAAGTGACATAAGTTGAGACTAAGTGAAACTAACCAAAAGTTGATTAGACGACTAACCAAAATTAACCAAATCTATTAAAATTGATTATAACGTATCGAAACCGACACAAATGACTAAAATAAGTAGAGATTAAGTGAAACTAACCGGAAGTTGATTAGACGACTAACCAAAACTAACCAAATTTATTAACTTAATTATAACGTGTCGGAAGCGACTCAAATGACTAAAATAAGTTGGGACTAAGTGAAACTAACCAAAAATTGATTAGACGACTTACCAAAACTAAGCAAATCTATTAAAATTGATTATAACGCATCAGAAGCAGCTAAAATAAGTTGAGCCTAAGTGAAACTAACCGAAACTAACCGAAACTTGGCTAGACGACTAACCAGAACTAACTAAATCGATTAAAATTCATTATAACGTATCAGAACCGACTCAAATAAATAAAATAAGTTGAGACTAAGTGAGAATAACCGATAGTTGTTTAGACAACTAACCAAAACGAACCTAATCTTTAAAACTGATTATAACGCACAGGAGCCGGCTCAAATAAGTAAATTAAGTTGAGGCTAAGTGAAACTAACTGGAAGTTGATTAGACAATTATCCAATACTAACAAAACTTGTTAAAATTGATTATAAGGTATCGCAACTGACTCAAATGACTAAAATAAATTGAGACTAAGTGAAAATACACGAAAGTTGATTCGACGGTTAACCAAGACTAACCAAATCTATGAAAACTGATTATAACGTATCGTAACCGGTTCAAATGACTAAAATAGGTTGATATTAAGTGAATCTAATCGAAACTTGATTAGCCGACTAACCAAAACTAACCAAATCTATTAAAATTGATTGTAACTTATCAGAACCAGCTCAAATATGTAAAATAAGTTGAGACTATGTGAAACTAACCGAAAGTTTATTCGACAAATAACAAAAAATAACCAAATTTATTAAAATATTTTATGACGTATCGTAACCGGTTCAAATGACTAAAGTAAGTTGAGATTGAATGAAACTAACCGAAACTTGATTGGACGACTAACCAAAATTAACCAAATCTATTAAATTTAATTATAACGCGTCGGAACCGGTTCAGATGACTAAAATAAGTTGACACTAAACGAAACTAACCGAAAGGTGATTAGACGAATAACCAAATCTAAACAAATATATTAAAATTGAGTATAGTGTATCGAAACCGGCTCAAATAAGTAAAATAAGTTAAAACTAAGGGAAACTATCCGAAAGTTGATCCGACGACTAATCAAATCTATTGAAATTGGTTACAACATATCGGAGCCGGCTCAAAAAAGTAAAATAACTTGAGACTAGTGAGACTAACCGTAAGTTGATTAGACGACTAATCAAAAGAAACCAAGTTTATTAAACTTGATGATAACGTATCAGAACCGATTCAAATGACTAAAATAATTTGAGTTTAAGTGAAACTAACCGCAAGTTGATTAGGCGACTAACCAAAACTAACCAAATTTATTAAAAATGATTAGAACGTATCAGAACCAGCTCAAATAAGTGAAATAAGTTGAGACTGAGTGAAACTAATCAAAAGTTGATTAGATGATTAACTCAAACTAACGAAATTTATTAAAATTGATTATAACATATAGGAACCGACTCAAATGACTAAATAAGTTGATACTAAGTGAAATTAATCGGTTGATTAGACGACTAACAAAAACTAACCAAATTTTGTAAACTTATTTATAAAGTATCGGAACCGACTCAAATGACTAAAATAATTTGACACTAAACGAAGTGAAGTTAACCGAAAGTCGGTTAGACGATAAACCAAAACTATCCAAATCTATTAAAATTGATTGTAAGCTCAAATAAGTAAAAAAAAATTGAGACTAAGTGAAACTAACCGATAGTTGATAAGACGGCTAAACAAAACTAACAAAATCTATTAAAATTATTTATAACGTATCGGAACCGACTCAAATAACTGAAATAATTTGAGACTAAATGAAACTAACCGAAAGTTGATTTGATAAATCAAAACGAAACAAATCTATTAAAATTCATTATAACGTATCGGAACCAGCTGTAAAATAATTTGAAACTAAGTGGAACTAACCGAAAGTTGATTAAACGACTAACCATATCTATTAAAACCGGCTCAAATAAGTAAACAAAGTTGAGACTAAGTGAAACTAACCGAAAGTTGAATACCCGACTAACCAATACTAACCAAATCAATTAAAATTGATTATAACGTATTGGTACCGACGCAAGTGTCTAAAAAAGTTGATACTAAGTGAAACTAACCGCGTTAGATCGGGGATTGAAAGACGAATCGAATGCAGTTTTTACAACCACCACTAATGTTACAAATTGTAAAAACGATCGAAACTTGAAGTAATATGCATTTATGTGGTATATTTTGGTGAACTAAACTTATGTAATCTGCTAAAAGTAATTTTTTACATTAGATTGTATTAGGGTGGGTGAGGGTGGCTTTAGGTTCTTACGACAGACTAGTCGTGTCTCACATCGTTAGACCGAGGAATGTCAGACGAATCGAAAGTAAATTGTATTTTGCTTTTTCAACCACACTTATAACGTTATAAATTGTAAAAAGGAACGAAACTTCAAGTAACATGCATTTATTTGTTATATTTTGGTAAGGTAAACTTACGTAATCTAACACCCAAACTTCTATTAACTATTTTATTTCCACACAATTATGAGTTTTCTCAGATCTTAAATTTAGTAGGCGTTGCATTCTGTTTCGGCATTTTCAATATCTCTCCCGGTTGCATCTTTGTGAAGGGCTGTGATTTTAATTATCAGAATTATCATCTACATCCATAATTGAATCTAGTTTTGATTATTTTTCATTATTAAGATCTGCCTGTTCATTAACATCGATTAGAATGAATTAGTATCTTGTTGGGCCTATAGAACTTAGTTGTTTTTTTTTTGGTGGTTTGTTTGGGTGTTTCCGAATAAGATACTTATTTTTTTTTAGTCTCCAGTGTTGTCGAACAGTTTGGGTTTTAATCGCAAGGAAGCCCCAAAATTTTATAGAGTAGTACAGGTAGTTAGCATGTTAAATGGATAGCTGATTGTAACATCATCTTTAAGATCCGACAAAGCGGGTTCCTACTACTAATATAGAAACCTACACCCAAACTCATGCAAAATAGAAGAGAAGGAGGAAGAGGATTCATAGACAGTCACATAGCCTACGCAAATGAGAGAAATCCTCAAAAAATAGCATACGTCCTTGCACAGAGCAGTCACGTAAGCAGAAATAGATTACACCCAGCTGAATCTCTCTCAAGCCGAACTACAATGGATACAAACACGACAAGATAAAATGTAACAGTGGACGCGAAAGACATTAAATACAAAGTACCTATACATTATTAATCATGAATATATCCACAAAGAAGGCACATTCAAGTGGTTACCCAGAAATAGAATACTTCATATTAGCGATACAAGATCAGGTAATAACAAACAAGAACTATCAAAATTACATTATGAAGGAAAAGAGAGATAAATGACCTATGCAGGAAATGCCATCAAACCAAGAACAATTTTATTGCACTTGTCATAGGAGGATGAAAAATTCTACTAGGCAAAGTATACATAGATAGACACAACATAACGGCAAAATAAAACACATGTAATGAGATCAAAAGATAACAATATAATGAAAAAATACACAGAAAAACAAAAAAGGAAACTCCCGCGGCAATAAAAGTGGATATAATTTGCATACAGAAAAGAGTGCAAATCATTCTATTCATATTATCCATAAGAGGCTTTATACATAACACAGCCACGTAGCATCTGGAAAAACTTCAGCTAGATACATCGATACCACAATGCAATAGAGTAACAACTAAAAAAATATAACTAAACCCGGTATACGAACTAGCATTAGTTACCTTATGGCAGTAAAAGACTTTGACAATACAATAAAGTAAAAACTCACTTATTACGGTCTTGCACTATCATCGGTTATTTATACTTTTGTGCAATCAGGTGTCATTTGAAGTTGTTACAGTTTAGCACCAGCAGTGTTTTTGATAGTGCGGTACTTGTTACTCTTTTATAAGCTAAAAACTGTGTTTTTTCTTTAAATTGAAATGAACAAACTTCCTTCGGAATCTAGAGGCAAGTACTGGCTTCGCTTAGTGACAAATCGACAACAAAATGCCGAAAATTGAGATTCAGGGGTAAGTTTTTATGAACGTTAAAAAATCTAACCTTAAAATAATTTATAATTTAAGGTTTTAAAGCATTCCTTCATCGTTTATTTTACTTTTATTGTTATTTCAAGTTGTCCTATTTAAGTGAATGAATTATTGTTAATTCAGTTTCTTCCATAAACAGCTAGTTTTTTTATGTTAGATTTACTTGTTACCATGTTGCATCTAAAAAGAATTTAAAATCAAATAGTAACAAGTATGATATATAAAGTGTAACAAAAAGGAATATCAATAAAATGCAGCAAACTTAAAGTAAAACATAATCTTCTTCTAAACGGCTTTTTTGTACAGGTGATCACAAGCCCTGTACCTTCTTTCTGACTAGCTTTTAATCAGAAAATGCCTTTGACCAGAAAGTGAATTGGTCTCTTTTTATGATCTAAGCAATAAACCTTCAAAGTACATTTAATTTTTTTTCGGTCTTGTAACGTAATTATATAACTATTTATTTTCCCAGAGGTTTACAATTTTATTCCTCTATTGTAGATACAGCAAATAACTAATGAAGATAAAAATGTGTCGATTCACGATACCTACCAACTACTTGAATCCATATAAGATGCCAATAACACCAGTGGATCAAGTTACATAAGTTTTTTGGTATTCAGTTTGTGCCCAGATTTCGCTAATAAATAGAAATCTTATAATTTTAGGTTTATCGAAAAAAACATATTTTTCTTAAAATATTTTGCTTGTCATAGAAATAACCAATAAACAAAATATATGATAAAAACAGGGTGTATTTTTATTATGTCTGAAAGATTTTATATTAAAATTTATTTACAGATAAATCAAACTACAAATCAGGATGAAAATGTGTCAACTAAGGATATCGGCCAACCAACTGTACCTTTACAGGATATTATTGAATCCGAAGATTTAATGAATGTGAGTCTTTTTTCAGTTTCTCTTGGCTTAATAAACCCTAAGTTTTGTGTTGCAGATAGAACAAATTATTATGAATAACAATGGTGAAAGCATACCTATTCAGGATCTCTGGCAATCATCTGTACCCCAGGAAGATAACAATGATGGGACAATAAAAGTAAGTTGTATGCATGTAATTATTCAAATAATTGAGATTTTATAAATTAAATTATTTTAACACACAGTGTTTGTTGATAACTGGGACCAAGGCATAACCAATTCAGCATTGCCGAACGATCCGAAACAATCAACTTCATCAGTTAAGCCAGCTTCAAATAACTATGGGAATATTATACCTTTCAAACCACTTAGGCATATTCCAACTGAAAACAGCGAGTCGGATTTTGATAGTGACGATAGTGTAAAGCATAACAATTACAACCCTTCAGAAGAAAGCACAGACGAGGAATTAGAATTATCAGATCAAGATAACCTTAGCGATGGTACAGAGAATGACAATGCAAAAGAAAAAAGCAAGAACAAAACCGAGCTACCCTTAGATTGCCAGGAGAAAAAGCTAACCAGAAAAATTAATAATAATCCAGAAGGTTGGACAAGAAACATTAGAAAGAAGCGGATAAACTTGGGGCAAGAATATATAAACCTTGTCTCGAAAAGTGCAGGTTTCAATGCTTACCAAAAATTAACGATAACAATGGAAAAATATTTTTTAACTATTATTGGAGACTGGGGAGCATTGATTCTCAGAGTAGTTTTATAAATTCCTGTATGTCAGAAATAAATCCTACTTACAGAAATGCTAAAGTAGGAAGTAACCGTTCTAAAAATTTAAAATACACGTTTGTTGTTAATGATGTTCCAATTCAAGTTTGTAAAACTTTTTTTAAAAATATAATGGCAATTGATAATAGAGTACCTTTCACGGCTGCAAAAAAAAAGCGATGAAAATAATATGATACATTTT
This sequence comes from Pissodes strobi, assembly GCA_016904865.1. Lineage (NCBI taxonomy): Eukaryota > Metazoa > Arthropoda > Insecta > Coleoptera > Curculionidae > Pissodes > Pissodes strobi. The sequence goes on along the minus strand of MU182559.1, from coordinate 299,906 downwards.
GATAAGCGAGGTAAGCACAAAAATCAGAGAAAAATATCTGAAGCTCTTAAGGATCATATACGCTATCATATCAACTCATTCCCTGTGGTTGATTCTCATTACTGCAGGGCACGTACAAAGAAGACCTATATAGATGGCAGTTTAAGCATTCGTACTATGTATAGATTATACGTCCAAGAATGATGCCAAAAAAATAAAAAGGAATTCACAAAGTTTGAAATTTATGCCAAGAGTCTCAACAAAGAAACAAATATCGGTTTTCACGTTCCAAAAAAAGATTAGTGCTCCCTCTGTGAAAATTGTAAAAATTCGAACGAAGAAAATAAAGACAAATTAAAGCATTCATATGAAACTCAGCGACTTCAGTATCACTCACAAAGTATCACTCTGGAAAAGGATCTTAGCAGAGAAGAAATGATTCTAAAAGCCAAAATTCAGAAGTATATCGCTTTGATCTTCAGTCAGTTCTACCCACTCCCTCTGGTGATATTAACTCATTTTATTATAAGAGTAAGCTAAACACATATAATTTAACGGTGTTTGACTTGAAGAAGAAATAGGGTTTTTGCTACTTGTGGCATGAGGCCGCTGCGAAGAGAGGAGCCAATGGCAGCTGCATCTTGAAATTTATTTCCGAAAATAGGCATGAAAGATTGTTATTTTATTCTAACAACTGCATTGGACAGAATGAAAACAAATTTATATTTTATATATATATCTGTATTGTCTCCAAATGTTTAATATTGAAAGTATCACTCACAAGTACCTGATAGTAGGGCATACGAAGGAAACGGTATGCATGTGGCAATAGAAAAAGAAAAGTAGCGCATTTTAAAAAGTGGATCGATTTATATACCTGCTCAATGGTCCATGGTTGTAAGATATGCAAAAAAACTGGAAAACCCTATAACGTTGATGAAATAGCCTCAAATGATATTTTAGATTTAAAGGGTCTTTCAAAATATTTTGGAAACAATTTTTCTATTAACGAAGAAGAAGAAAAAGTCAATTGGAGAGATGTTAAGATTATAAAAGTGGAAAAAGATTGGCCATTCACAATTCTATATAAATATTCATATCAACAAGAGCATTTTAAAAAGATTTTTAGCAACGGAAATACCCGATCCCAATTTATCAAAGCCATCAATGAAATAGTAATACCACCTGCATACTCCACAGCCCCAAAAATAACCGTTAAAAAGAAAAAACATTTGATGGAAATGTGCAAAGAAAATGCCGTAAAAGAAGTTTATTGGCAATTTTAACAAAATCTAGAAGCATCAGATGCAGCCAATGACGCAGATTTATCGGGCGAAGAGTTCTAATTTTATTACTTTGTCCTTGGTTTATACAGTTCGTGTTTAAGAAATTTTGTTTGTTCAATATTTTATAGTTGTTACTACAGTTTTCCCAAATTTATTCGCTTATCGTGTTTACTACCTGCATGCAATAATGTAACAATTCTAATTAAAATTCTTTTTTTTTTAATACTGTAATATATTTTTTTCTTTAAATTGGATCTAGCTAAGTTTAAGCGCAATGAAACAATAGTTTCTAAAATGTGGAATTAAAAAATGATTTAAATCAATTATTGTCTTCTCAAAACAATGATTTTTGAGTTGTTTCACTCTTACATTGTGATATCGACCTAGATAAGCATCATATACAGAAAGGGATAATATTGAAGACATGCAACATAGATCGAACTTTTCTCAAGCAATAAGCGCACTAGACAGAGTTGGTACACGCCCGTCTGCGTAGAGAGATCCCGGAAAAAGCCAGAGAAAATATGAAATAGTATGATAATAAAAGACTTTATTTGACATAGTAATATATTATACAGTCAGACAGTCACGACAGACAGCAAGAGCGCACCAGTTTGTCGTACAGCTGGAAACACGTAGAACATCGCTTACAAGAACTCCTTCATCTGGCGCACTGCATCACTGTGGAACTCACTCCCAGGACTCTTAATCAATATCTTCGCAAACACACACCTGCTCGTCGGGTACCATAGGATCTCCCTTTTATTGTGTGAGCCACTACCATAAAAAAATACATCAAAATAGCGAAGTCTGATTTACAATCACTCTTTCACCATATTTCACGCTACAATGATGCCAAATACACAAAAAGAAAATAATAGCAACAACATGCTATATCAAGGGACAGGGATGAGCTCTATTAAATATGAATTTTAATTTTTATAGTTTAGTAAAAACAAAACATAATACGCAAGCACAAAAATTGCGACTGAACCGTTTAGAAATGCCGTTTCACGAAATGGTGATAATAAGTCAAGTGACTGGCGCCATGATTGATGATTCGCGATTCTGCCGATATCCCTGTCGATAGTGCTATTTCGGGATATTAGATTTATATTTTGTGACACAATGCTCGATCCTTTGACCTATGATGAAGGCTGATGTTGGACGTAAATATCGAAATTGATATTACCCCAGTGAAATGCTTGGATATTATGTAATGGATCGATTTTTAATAAGTTGGAATGAAAACTTTTTACCACTTGCTAATATAATTTGGTATTTTGATTCAGTATTTCATTACTTTTAAATAATGCATCGATTGTATTACTTATTCACGGATTTTCAACGTTATATTCTTATTTAAACACTACGTAATGTAGAGGGCTCACAAAAATTAGATAATAAAATCATAAAAATTATAGTCGTCGAAATTCGAGTATTAATCTAATTTACCTCGCATATTTGAATTTGCAGAATTCCTCTTTGAAGCCCGGATTTGAAAATTCTGTGTTCGAGGTATGAACAGGGCAGAAGCCGTCAAAAACACTTTGACAGAGCAAGCAAACAACTTTTTATTAGGGCTATACAAAGCAAATTATTGTCCTATCTATAAAGTTAAGGGGAGGTAGCGTGTGACATGGAATAGCTGCTTTGAAACAGGATGTGTTTTTTTTCCGAAACAGGTTTTTATTTGGAACAGGTTCGAATAGGTATGTGTAGATCGGTTTCCCTATTCCTATGGAACAGTTTTAAATTTTAACTCGTTACGGTGTTAAAGTTTTTTTTTGTTCAGTGAATATTATGGAAAACATGAGAGACAACGTGTAGAACGTTGTAGAACAGGGGGTCTTTCTTTTGTGTAAAGTCATCAAGCGATGTGAGATCGCCTGTGTGATAGCATAGCTACATGTAGTCATGTTCATATAATATATATATATATATATA
>MU182559.1:243398-290598 GCA_016904865.1 Pissodes strobi | reverse complement strand
TATATGTGAGAAGATTGCATCAGCAGAAACAACTACTCCGAGAGCTAATGCCCCTACCGGCATTGAATTTTACTGCTGATTCCGTTTTCTCTGGGGATAAACATGCACTGTAATGGTTCACACTATACCCAGAGCAATGTCGGGAATATCCCAATTCCTGGTTGGAGACATGTCTTGATGCTAAATGCTCCCATATACGCAATGAAAACACCACGACAAGAGTGAGACTTTTGAAAATCCTCCCCCATATAGTTTCGTCCTTTCGGGACTCAACAGAGGAACGTGTGTGAGCTTTCACCAACTCTAACCTGAATATCTATGAATGTTATCGATATCCTGATGCACCTACTTAGGAGAAGACATTCACCAGCCGTCACTCGAATCGAGAATGCTCCATCGTCTGGACAAGGCCCGTGTTGGGCTATATGTGAGAAAATTGGATCAGCAAAAACAACTACTGTTACATCGATATTCTAAGCCTTTTCTACTCCATGCACACAATCAGTTAAATAATTCAAATATATATACAAATATAGAAAACAAAAATAAGATGAAAAGTCTACACTTAGAAAATATTCAACGAATAGAAACACTGCTATTCTTTTTGATATTAATAGTTCATCTCAAAAGAAAGGACTTGTTAAAGATGTAGCCAAAGTTTTTTCCCAACTTAAGTTGGTAAAAAGAATTAATTTCAAAGATTGTTATTTAATGCCAAATATGGATTCATTTACAAGATATTGAAAGTTATTTTTTTTTCTAATAATGGCAATTATCATTGTAATTAGCACTAAACATGACGCGAGCACAGATCAGCTATGTTAAAAATGTCCTGAATATATATGTAACAGAAAGTAAACAGTAACTTTATTTCAACCTCAACATCGAAATCACGAAGCAGAGATACACTGAAAATAGCTTTTAGCTGCAGCTCAATGCAGATTGGATCCTAGGCCGAGAAAGAGTCATGAAATCAATGCCACCCAGTAGAATCTTACCTTTGAGATAATTGCTTCCAACATTTAGCTGCAGATAGATTGACCGTTAAAATGGGATGCGAGGAAATCAATACAGAGGACAACTAACTGAACCACAATAGGCATGCCAACTTAAGACTTACTGGGGGAAAGATAGATCTGCGCGATCAAAAAAAATTTTTTTTCAGAAAATAATAATATCTTATTATAAATATTTGTTACTTTCCACTGGGTCCAACGGATTCCCCGCTGATTACCTTGTTTCTATGTCCAGCTCGCCAATCTTCTTATATTGAATTTATCATTATATGCAATACCAAACTTCGTATTTTTTATTTCATACACAAAATGTTAAGTATATATAGTTAATATAGTCCTAATATTTCACAATCCAAGATTTTAATTCTATATTTATATTATCAATAAATTGTAATAATTTGACTAGAAAATTTTACTGAAATTCATATTATAAAAGTGCATGATGCAATTTCTGTGAAACATTCGATAACTTCAATAAATTAAACAGTAGTTGAAGAAAGTATGAAATGAGTTGATTGATGGCATGCCATGTAACCAATATTGAGATTCTGGGATGTTACATTCATATTTTGTGTCGAGCCGCTCGATCCCTTGAGCTGTGACGAAGGCTGACATTGGCTATGAATACCATAATTTATATTGCCCGATACGAAAATACAGAGAGATTATGAATTAATTTTGAATATTTTATATGGGATAATATGTTGGTCAACGAGCGCTCATGCTTCAGTTTTAACTATATTTTCGTCTGTTAGTTACTTTTTGAAGGATATACAAAATGCCAGTATTTAGATTCATAGTACATACAGTATTTTATGATATCTGCAATAGCTACTGTTTCGAAAAATCTACATGGAATCAATAAGTGAATTCCAGATGTTCTCTGTTTCGTTTTTACATGTTTTGTTATTCTCTGCATACAAGAGGTACCTACAATGTTAATATTATCTTAGGCATTTATTATAAACCCTATGCATAAATAAGTGCAATTTGGTTTGCTTTTCATAGAGACGCCAAACCTTTCAAGTGTCGAACTCAAATATAGTTAATGTATCCAAGTCCAGAAGTAATAAAATTGTCTGCTAGCTCAACTCCTTTTATAAATGCATATTTTATTCAATAATTTCAATCCATATTTATTGTTAGTAAGCATATATCCGAAATGTTTACATGTTATCTTTAAAAGCCAGAACAACTCTTAAATTAGTCTGTGCATATAAGAGGCAAAACGAGATACAGATATGAATACCCCGATTCTTTAAGATATATTCTTAATCGCAAATAATATAATTCTCTAAAAAGTTTGTAATTTTTTCCATGAACTCCATTAGTAATACTTATCAGTTCTGATGCACTTTATCTAAAATACCTAAAGGCAAGGTAATATTAAAAGACCCTTTCCAAAAGAAATACTGTTTTAAAGTTCAAAGCTAGAAAATTTGTAGCGGTTTGAGGTGCAAATTCAAATTTGTTTCAACGGATTTCAAAGAAAATACATAAATGGCATGATTGATGATATGTCATGCTGTCAGTTTTGCTATTTTGAGGAGTTAGATTCATAGTGTATGATGCGACCCTTTCCCCTTTGATCTATGATGAAGGCTGACGTAGGCTATGAATATCGAAATTGATATTACCCCATATGCCAATAAAAAGAGCTTAAGTTATGAATGCATTTTGTTAAGGGCAATTTTTTGTCAATATGTGGCACTCAGATTGAAAAGGGCGATTTTAGGGTTACTAATTAAATGTCCGTTTAATTTATCTGGTGACAAAATTTTCCTAATGTTTAATTTTTTTAAATCCAATAAAATGATATTTATTTCCTTGTTTCGGCGAATTAGAAACTGATATTGAATAGTTTTAATGTCCCAATTTCAAAAATATATGTTGTTTTTTGTAGCAACTCCTATTTTTACATGGTTTTATTTACTTTCACCTGTGGGTCTGTCTGTCTGTGATCAAACTTTGCAAGCTGAATTAGTACTACTTCTAAGTGTCCGATTGATTTGAAAGTTGGTACACGTTTATAGTTCCGATGACAATACAATATTATAATGTTGTTAAGTTTACACTTCCCCCCCTTTCGGGGGTAGGGAAGGGGGTACTACTTAAAGTATGTCCGATGTCGTTTAAAATTGATATATGGGGGTTTTTGAAGGAATATGAATTTTGAAAATTGGAAATGGCGGATTCAACATTTCCGATGCTAGTCTAAATGCTGCAAGTAAATTCTAGCTGGCTTCTACATATGCTATTGGCTCCCCCCCTTCAGGTAGGATAGGGGGGCACAACTTAAAGTATGACCGATTTCGTATAAAATTGGTATATGGGGGTTTTTGGGGACAAGGAATTTGAATTTTTTATCAGATTTTGAAAATTTAAGGTGGCGGATTCAACATGGCGGATTTTGGGTTAAATGTTGCAAGTCAATTTTAGCTGATTTCTACATATCCAATTGGCTTCAAAATTGGGATGCGTTTGTAGTTCAAATGAAAATATAAAACTATGGTGTTGCCATTGTTCATTCTTATGAAAACAGTGGTGTTGCTTACACTTCCCACCTCCCTTTAAAGCTTAGTGCTGAATATCGGCTTTAGTTTAAAATTGGTATTGGCACAGATCTATATAGCTACGCAACAGATACCTCTTCCAATACTTTTTACGCGGGGCCAAAAATGTTCACCGGCTTTCGCGAGCGGGTGAACCAGTCGCCTAGGAACGGGTCGGTGCTGCCAAGTTATCACGTCGAACAATATTCCGGCTGACTTTTTGACCCGCTCAAATCATCGAGTTTTATTATTAATATTTATGTATCAAATTAACACAAACATATTTTTTTAGAAAAATACGATTTGAATTTTTTTATTAAATATGAATGTTTAAAAGTTTATTAATAGTAAAACAAATGAAACGGCAATTTAAATGAACAATTTTATAATATTGATAGTAGAGTTTAAAACAAAATTAAATGGTACTTTGACATGTCGATAAACATTTCAAAAATTCCTTTGATCTTCGAAACAAAATACTGCGTGATAATATTATTACTTAATACAAATAAGAGATATTACAGTATAAGTTAACAAAATTTGTAATGACCTTTTACACCGATATTTAAGGTGAGTTTTAGCCCATGTTCAAGCAAACACCATTCACTGAATCTGATAATGAACTTTAATTTGACATACCTAATATTTATAACATACGATTGCCACGAAAATGAGTAATACCATAATGTGATATGGCAGGTAAACTACAGTTCGCGACTTGGCAACACGGCCGGGCAAAACACGTCTAAATAGGAAAGTATTTAAGTTTATTGCATTATTGGCGAGCGACACTTTTAATACCGGAGTAGGCATCTGTTGCGTAGCTATATAGATCTGTGGTATTAGGGGGTTTTTAGGGACAAGGAATATAAATTTTTTATCAGATAGTAAAAATCCAAATGGCGGATTCAAAATGGCTTTTATTATATACTACGAATCTAAGTTTTATAAATAAATATATAATATTTACTAAATTTGTGATTTTTATATACTATAATACCTACTAAAAAGTAAAAAATAAATACAAGTGAAAAAAAAATTATAAAAACAAACTTTTATTTAAATGCACTAAAAAGATAAAATAAAAATTTGAAGTAAATCAAACTCATTATTTATATAATATAAAAGCTTTTCAAATTTTTATTTCCTTCTTTTTAGTGCATTTAAATAAAAGCTGGTTTATTACATTTTTTTATTTTTATTTATTAATAATAATAAGTATATCTTTAAAGGTCATAATTGAAATTTTAAACTTATAATTAGCCAGTATGTGTTATTTGAGTATTACCCATAACCATAAATTTCGACATTTCTATAACAGTGCAACCCTGATCATGACCTAATTAATACCTGGTTGTGTTTACTAATGAGTTTCCGTAGGTAGAATTGTGTAGGGTCACATAAAACATTTAATTAAAACTGTGACATCCATAAGCCGACATGGATATGTGAATCATTTTTGTTATGTATATGACAAATACACTTTGAAAGAAAGTGTAGAAAACCTATGTCTGCCTTTGTGAAAAGGGGCTATCCGGCCATTTTCGTTCACTTGAGAAACCAGAATAAATCTTGTGCTCCACATTACGTATGTAAAATATGTGTTAAATATTTCCAACAGTGAACAGTTGGAAAAAGGAATTGCTTAACTCACTGGTGGACAGCGTACTATTGTACAGCGTACATCTAAAAGATGCTGAATGACAGATCGGAGGAGCCATCGCTCGTTCTAAGACTTATAATCTGTCAGATAAGTAGACAAGTACTCGGTTAGTTGGCGAAGTGGCGTATGACTGCTGCAAAAAATATTACCTGTGCGATAGAAAATGGATCCGACCTTTTACTTTCAAAGTACGGCATGTGAGAAAAACTTAGTTTAATGCAAAGCAGTTTTTCCTGATACTGATATGTTATTCCAACATGGAATTCTTTTTGTTCTAATGATATAGACTTTTCAGACAAAATGAGTTAATTTTATTATTTATTGTTTTGGTTGCTTCTTCCCACATTTTATCCAGGCTTGGAACTGATTCAAGTTCTACAAGAGGCAGATACTTAGAGCGTGCTTAAAAGCCAACGGGCGAAACAGCAACAATAAAACAACAATAGCTAACGCTCAAATAGGAATGGGATTAAAAGCCAGTAGGCTACCACAATAATGAAACAATTAAATTAATTGAAGTTTAATACGCAACAGAAAATAATGTTTTAACGACAGTTTTTTTTTATTTAAATGTTCAAAGTATGCGCCTTTATGAGCCAAACAATATCCCAGTAGATCATAAAACTCTCGCAGTATGCTGTTCAACATGCTCGGTCTAAGTACCGCCTCAGAGCGGATTCTTTCGCAGTCCATTAAATTTTTTTAGACGATCTCTGCAGACACGGTTCTTCATATGTCCTGTGAAAATTTAAGATTTTATTAAATTTGGCTCACCTAATCCCTGCTATAAAAATAAATGGGGAATACTATGTATAGCGCCAAACTGGTATATCTGACAAGGGCGAGACTATGGGCCAGTTCTGCATGCTCAAAAACCCCACATACTGTATTTTACAAATGCAGCTTTAGCGGTTTTGAAGGGATTCCCGTACTTTTTGCTAATAATGCCTTGTTGTCATATCTCAGCAATTAGTAGAGATACAACTTTGAAAATTTGGGGTCTTACTAAATTTGACACGCTTAATTTATTGTAATAAAAAAATGTGGCGTTCCATTTAAAATAATAAAATGACTACGTGTAGCGGAAATCTGGCAAATATGACAACAGTACCTATATCATGGTTGACTTTCACATGTCAGGAAACTCTCAGGTACCGGGTTTTGTTAATGCAACTTTAGCGATTTTGATTTTGATTTTGATTTTGATTTTACTAACTTTGTTGCTACAATGCATTTTTCAACAAAATATGTAGATATATAAATACTGTACTACTTGGTATTTTACAAATCCGTATTTAAACCTTATTTAAAAATATTAATTATTAAAATTGCAAAAACCGTGCGATCTGAAGCTTTGCACACATGACTTATGTAAACCCTCCATATTTGGAAATATTACAACCAAGACTATGTTCCATATAGGCCAGTATTAGCTCTCGCTAAGTCGTACTTCCCTAGGAGTACTCTTGAATTCTGGCGAAGGGTCTCCCCTAGATTTATTCTAAAATTTGCGAGGCCAAGTGTTTTGGTATTTTCTTTTTGAGTATTAACTCTCCTGTATAAGAGGCATTCATTTAAGATTGTCATGTCCCATAGACGATAGAAAAGCCGAAAATACAATTTCTTTGATATAAGCTTGATATGATACCGACCGATTAAGCCATCCATAAGGTCGACCCCTCCCATAAGTTTGTTATGTTCACTGTTATCATATATTCTGTCTACTTTGAATTTTGGAATGTTGACACAAGTGATACGGTTTTATTATCCTTCCATGCAACTGATAAAATTGGTACGACTTCCATTTGGGTAAGATATTAATTTTTATTACCTCGACCTTCTTTATCATTTAAGGTTTAAAACCTTACATCCTCCAGTGGCTGTACACTGCTCTGATAAGACCGAGGATTTCCTACGGATCCGTGGTCTGGTGGCCAGCGGTGGCCAGAGCCACTAATACCCAGAAACTGGCCAGACTGCAACGGCTGGCTTGTTTGTGTATTACCGGAGCATTGAGAACAACTCCCGGAGCAGCACTGAATATCACCCTGGGGCTGCCGGACCTCCCGATCTGGATTGAGAGAGAGGCAATGGCGGCTCACAAAAAGATGATCGACAGTGGCCCATGGCGAACGGACTACACAGGGAAAGGCCATACGACTATTGCCGCCAAAATGATTAGGGATCTACCCATCATTGCGACCAAAGGCAATATTCTAGATGGCAGATTAAGACTGAGAAGGTATTTCCAAGTGGAATTTCCACCAAGGGAAGAGTGGCTGTCAGGCCAGGTACGTACACGCATGGTACACCGACGGCTCATGGATGGCTAATACACAGTCATCCGGAGCCGGTGTATACCTAGACAACACTAAATCAGGAGAAAGCACTTCGCTGGGGAGATATGCCACTGTTCTCCAGGCGGAGGTGTTTGATATTTTGGAAGTAACAACCAAGGCGGAGGTAACAGACGGTGTAGAGAGTATATATATTTACCCGGAGAGTCAAGCGGCTCTCAGGGCGATCCAAAGACCCAAAGCAAGCTGTAAGCTAGTTCAGGAATGTAGAAATGCCCTAGACAGATTTGCTGTGCACAAGGAAGTAAAACTAAAATGGGTTCCAGGGCACAATGGCATCGAGGGCAACAAACGGGCCGATGAATTGGCAAGACAAGGCTCAATGAGCCACCTCGTCTGTCCAAAACCTGGTCTGGGCTTAAGTAAAAGGCAAATCTCTCAGGAACTAAATAACTGGGCCTGGAACAAGACGAAGTACAATTGGAGAGGAAAAGAAGGATGCAGACAAGCCAAGGAAATGATTCTAAATCCTGACGGATCCAGAGCAAGGCGACTGCTAAAAAAGAGCCGCGAGGACATCAGGAACTTGGTAGGTATTCTGACTGGGCATGGAAGCCTAAACAGACATCTGCACCTTATTGGCATGAGGGACAGCCCACTCTGCCCGAACTGCGGCACAGGGTAGGAGTCCTCATACCACTATATAGGAATTTGTGATAGGTGGAGTCGCCTAAGGAGGACGATACTGGGAGCACCAACACTTGCTCGGGAAGATCTAAAGGATTTGGACTGGGAGGACGTCCTCACCTTTATCAAGGTGACGGGCCGTTTCAGTGCGGGCCGGGTGTTGGAAGTAGCCAGGTAGGGGAGGGCGGATCGGGGATGGTGAAAAGGGACTTATAGGCCTACTTACCGGGCTTCCCCCCTCCCATACCCTTAATACTACTACTACTACTTCTTCATCATTTTATTATCTCCTGGAAGAGAACACTTTGTTGTCCGATTTCTTCTGATGGTAACCAAAAGTTGTTGTGATAATTGTGCGAGAAGTGGGAGAGTAGTGTAATAATTATCAAAATACACAAGATAATTCAGCTGATTGGGAAGATTGCGGAGAAGTCTGGTAATAGCGACCAGCAAGTAAACCTTGAATCTCCATTTGCGAGGTCTTGCTGGCATATATTGTTTGAGGTAATTTTTTGTATTTGCTGAGCACATCTGCTCATCAATTGATAAGCATGCTTCGTATGGTATAGATTGGTAGCAACTTAGAAGGTGGTCATCTATTGGCCGAGTTTTATATAAGCCATCATGGATTGCGTGCTCCTTAGGAAACATTTTAAAATTATGCTTTTATTTTACTAATAATATACTACTACTTACTAATATCCGTACCAATGGTAGTAGACAAGCAGCTTCACATATAGAGCATATGTATGATTGACATCTATGTTCTATATTTCTACATCTGATTCTTGTAAGCATACAGGATTGCTTGGAACTAACTGGACTGAGAATAAATTCGACTGTTCTACCTTAAGCTTGATAAGAGCTTCATCAAAGAGTAGTTAAATATCTAATAAGGAGTTTCGAAGTCGCCAAATGCATTTGGCAGTATTTCGCTGCCTTTAAATTTAATAGATTCTTATTGCATGATCAAGTTGCCTTCCTTCCATTCCAGCTTATACAAAAATTATCTTATTCTTTCCTGATCCTCAGCTGATTTCTTTTCCTTTGGTATTTCATCATAACTGATTTCTTCATTCTTACATTTCCGAGTTGATAATGCATTTATTTAAGATGCTTAAACCTTTATCAGCATTTTTTTTGGTATATTGTCGTACAAAATATTATGTTGTCTTTTTTTGACGCAGTATATTTTGATGTTCATTTTCCTGTAAAACTGACACGAGTCGTCGTTGTCTTTTGATAGTTGCTTAGAAGGAGTTTAAGGATGTGGAGCAACCATCAAACCGTTTGTCAAAAACTGGTGGTCAATTCTGGACAGGTCAGGCAAAATTATCATAGGTATGATGACCTAGACAATCAAAAATGCAATTTTCTTCATCATCGTTATTTGGCAAAATATTCTCAAAATCATGGGGAAGTATGTCTTCATCGTCGTTTGAAAATTCTAGTCCATCTTCACTAACTTCATACAAATAGCCAGAAACGTACTCAACATCCTCTTGCGTCAAAGTTATTGTTGTCATATTTTCCTGTAAAAAACGCTACACTGTATTAAAACGCCTCCTCTAAAGGAATTGTGGCATAAATGCAGCTTTTGTTTAAAAATCACAGTAGACTGTTACTTGGAATTTTTTAGTGCTAATAATTCCTTCAAGTAAAACGTGCCATATTCTATAATGCAACAATGTTTTGGTGTAATTTTACTAAGAAATATTACAGCAAAGAAGCACAAAACTTCGTCAATTTAGTACACGTCAAAGTCTGACAACGCATCTATCTATATATTTACTTATAAAATAAAATATCGAAAAAAAGAGGGTTTTTTACTGAAATGATCTGCATGAACTTTACGAATATGCATAGAACAAATTAGTAAGGAAGCCTAGCATATGTATATGCTTCGATACGCATTTAAGGCTCCAAATATTCGAATAGCAGAACCATATACAAAATCAAGATGGTTGATCGACGCAGCAGATATGTCAAACAATAATATATGCACTACTTTTACTCCCAAACACATTTTACCTGTTGGAAATAATAACAGAGGAAAGCGACAAATACGAGTTGCAAAAAATACAGACGGTGACAACGAACCACAAGTTTTTTCGGGATTCTGCTTTTTCGGGATATGGTAAATACCCCATTAAACGACTCTATTGGTAGTAAAAATAGTATGATATTAAGAAAACTAAAAAATATCGCAAAATGAAGATATTTAAATGATAATAGCAAGATATTTAAAGCAGATCGATTCTATAATCTGAGGCCGCTTATTGACGGACTGAATTTCAAGAAGCATGATTGTTTGGACGAAAATCCTTCAATCGATGAGAGCATGATGACTTGGTAGAGAAAACATTATGCTAAACAATATAATACGTGGTAGACCGATATGAGTAGTTTGCTCTGTCCATTAATAATGTGAGATATGACAACTTGGGTCATATATTAAATTAATTATTGCTTATAGCGAGACTGACCGTCGATGTGCTGATTGTGGAAAAAAATGCAAATTAGATTACAAAAATGTGCTATAAGTTCCAGTAATTGTTTTCTAAATCAGTTTTTTGTAATATTTCCCTTTAGGTAAATGGTACATTACCATATTTACTTTTGTTAGTTTCTGCACACTCATACTATTTTGATGATATGAGACTACGTCCCTTACAAGGGACCTCAAAAAATGTGTAATAGTTTGTACTCTTCACTAAAAAACTAAATGTGATTGGCTTTTTATGAATTACGTTGGAGTTTGGAACCTTCGGCAACATGATAAAAACTGAGTTTTAATGATCTCCTGATGATGCTAACATAGTTAGAGAAACGCGCATCGAGTGCAAAAATTCTGTTTCGGTATTGTGGATAAAACTCTGGTTTAGTTTTATGAGCCCTAAAAATAACATAAAAATGTTGAAAAACAAAGAATATTAACTATGTCTCCTAACAAGTTAATGTATAGAATGCCAGTCTCATCAATAGCTCTTGAAGTTGAATGCATGCATTCCAAGAAATTTGAAGTAAAAAAACCTAAACGACCAGAAATAGGCACATAGATGTTTGTAATCTATACACGGTGTCCCATATAAGAATGCACAGTACAGGAATCTCGCAAACCAGAAGAGGTACAAAGATGATTAAATTAGAGAAAAGGTGTGTCTTGCTGAACGCTACAACGTCATGTTTCGAAATGTAAAAAAATCCGATTACTTCCGAAGATATTTGAGAAAACCCGAATTTTCTCGATTTCGTTTTTATTTTTTTCTGACTTTATTTCAAAAGATATGACAATATAAATTTCACTTTCCCATTGCCACTTTTTCTGCTCTTCAAGTTGGTGTTATTACATTTTCAATCTGACGTTTCGTTTCTTAGCAACCATCATCAACTTTGTTTTTTTAAATAGTCGAAAAAATTTATTTTATTCCTAAAAAACTCTAATTTCAATCCTAAATTCGACAGCATATCGCTATTTACATTTATCCGACGTTTCGAATAAAAAACCACCATCAATGGCATTTGATGATGATAACGAAGAAACGAAACGTCGGATCAAAAATCTAATTACGTCATCATGTAGAGAAGGCAAAATGGCATAAGAATGTGAATTTTACTTTGATCAATTTTCTTTATTAAAGCCTTAAAAAACTAATAATTGCAATCTACGAATTCTTGAAATTTAAAATAAAATTAATTTTTTTCAGATTCTAATGAAGAGGATAGATCACAATAACATTCATGTTCCTATGCCAATTTTTGTCCTCTACCTAATGATGTAATTAGATTTTTGATCCCACGTTTCGTTCCTTCGTAATCATCATTAAATAATATTGATGATGGTTTTTTCAGCCGAAACGTCGGATAAATGTAAGGAGCGATATGTCGTGGGATTTAGAATTAAAATTAGTGTCTTTTTAGGTATAAAACAATTTTTTTCGACTATTTGAAAAGACAAAGTTGATGATGGTTGCAAAGGAACGAAACGTCAGATTGAAAATCTAATAACATCAACTTGAAGGGCAGGAAAAGTAGCAATGGGAATGTGAAATTTGCATTGTTATATCTTTTGAAATAAAGTCAGAAATAAATAAAAACCAAATCGGGAAAATTCGAGTTTTCCCAAATATCTTCGGACGTAATCGGATTTTTTTAGATTCCAAAGCATGACGTTGTAGGATTCAGCAAGGCACGCCTTTTCTCTAATGTAATCATCTTTGTATCTCTTCTGGTTTCCGAGATCCGTGTAGTGTGCATTCTTATATGGGACACCGTGTATATGCCATTCACTTAAATTTCAAAATTAATATGTCCATTTCTCCTTAAGTTTAATCTGGACGTGCTTTTAGCCAACACGATTACAAAATCACAGTTTTTATTCATTATAGTGAAGCTCCGTTTGTGCTAATTAGACTAAATGCTTGCTTGTTAATTGTAACTAAAATAGTAATCTGAAAGAGTGTTTATTTATTTTAGTTTATCTTTCGGTCCGAGAAATATTGCTTCTGATATTATGTATTTTATATTTATGTTAATTATTCATTTTGTATTCGATTATCATCTTTTAATTCAAATTAATTCTGTTAGAATTCATAAATAATTATTAAAAACGTTCATCATTTCGTGTAGAGTATCGAATATTCTTAACAAAACAAAGTTAAAAAGCAATCTGAGAGTCGTAAACCCTAATGTCTGCTATAAAAAAGTTTTCCACCATTTTTTCGAATGAGATCGAGAAATATGAGAAAATCGAGGTTAAAATGCAGAATATCGGTAATGTGAAATTTCGGCAATTCTTCGTGTACGAGTAGATAGCTTTTTTTCTGACGCATGTCCACCATATTCAAACCAACGGGTGTTTTAATATTTCTGACACGTAATTTACGTTAAATATTTAGATACTCTAATTCGCCTGAACTCCGATTTTTTCTTGCGATAACGAGCAGTTTCTGTCGATTTTATGACAGATTTTGAGGTAAACTTCATTTTCATGAGATCGATGTGTATAGTCTTCGTGGTAATGAATAAGCACATTTATTTCATTGAAATCTCATTTAAAACGATTTGAAGCCGAGAAAATGGGCCAAGATCCGAGAGTTTGGGCACCTTTCATCCAAGAATCTGCGGTTTCCACCTATTTTATAGAAGATTTTGGAAAAAACCTTTAGTTTAAACGTCAAAGTCAATAAGCCTTTTGGTAAGCAATTTCAAAATATTTGTTTAAATTGTAATAATTCAGTTTATTTCTTCCAATTTTGTATTCTACACTGTGTTAGTTATTATTGAAGTGTTCGGCATTCTTTTATACATTATATAAACTATAATCGAATTCAGGGAACCTCCAGTTTTAAAAACTTTTCTTGTTGTAATAAGCTTGATCTAAATTCAAAAATTGGTTCTTCAAATAAGTGCTCTTATTTTTTGTTATATCTAATTTATGACATCTAAAAGAAAGAATTAAATATTTAATAAAATTCGTCTCAATTCAAATAATTTTTATTTGTAGTAGGGGCAATTACTTGTCAAGACGATCAGTTGTTAAGATTACATATTTATAAGTTTCATCAAAATTAGTTATTTTCTGCATAAACCTTTCCTATCACTTCTCCCTTACAATGCAATCAGCGATAAGGCTGATACTTTGTGTTATACATTTTTATGACCTTTTAATGTATCAACTATTTTCCCAGACTGTTTTGCTTATATTCAAGAGAGATAACTTTGATTTTATAGTTCGTTTTAATAGTCAGTTTGAGTGACTTGATTGTTTATCGATTCCAAACGCAATTGCCTTAATGAACTAACTGGAGACGCTCCACTCAAAAATTCAGTCTGGAAAGATTATAAGAAATTCAAATGGGAAACAAGATTATGCATTCAGATCATTTATTTACTCTTTTAATATTAACATAGATTATTTGTATGCTGAGAGTAATGTTAATTAGGAGGGATGTTTACGAACAGATTTTTCTAATATAAGTGCGGCGAATTTCCGGCAGATTTTAATGGCACGCAGTTACACCAATTAAATATTAGTGCTTGTGGTAATAGTTGCCAAAGCCGAGGGAGTAAATTCAGCGAATAATAATTAAATTGCCATTTTTACTAAGTATAAAAATTTTCCCATTTTAATTTACAACAGTATAATTTAATTATTATGATAAAAACGTTCTTCCATTACAAACTGCCTGTAGTTTGTGGTTTTAATATCAAGGGTGCGTTTAATATTTTTAATTATCGAAATCACAGTGCTACTGAAAATAGCTCAAATCCTGTTGCAATATTCTAAAGTGATCTTAATAAATAACTTCAAAAATAACCGAATCAATATCATATCTATGTGAATTAAATAAATATAACATTTTGAACGCTCTCTATGTTTGTTTCACATATTCCAATAGAAAATCTCATAAAAACTTAACATATTTTTACAAAGAAACGAATAAAAGTCAATTATTGTGTATATATTATCCGCATAAAAATCGAAATAGAATTCACGAATTTTGTTATTTGTCCAATCCAAGCCATTTAGCATACACTATTTATTTTTAATTAATACTTTTTTTTACCAAATAGATATCTGGATGTTTAAGTCACTGCAATTCTTCTCCATAGAACCTGCCTTCAATTTCTAGGTTTCCATCCGGAAGTTAATATGTTGCGAGGTTTGTAACTTTAATTTTTTATGCGAAATATTTGATTTGAACTCTCCGACGTGTAACTCTTGGAAAATTGTTCACGCTGCTTGCTTATTTGTACGTAATCACTAACACTATACTTTGACACCTTTGGTTCTAGTGATGTTGCATGAAGAAAAGATAATCTTAAAATATAATTTTTATTATTTTGTTAATTTTATTTGGCGCTTTGCCGGTTGTAGAATGTTTTGTGTTATTATGTTTTTAAACTATTTCGTCTAAAATATTTATTTGTAATTTCCATTTAAGCTGAATTTTTTCTATATTAATTTTTTTATAGTTCTGTTCACACTTTCACCCGCAACTGCTTTTAAAACTAAAACGAGTGTGATAATTTGTGTTAAAATCAACCATTAAAAAATATGTATTGAAAAATTCTTTTCCCCTATCAGTTTGAATGTTTTTCAACGCCGCTTTTCAAAATTTTCTTAATTATCTCAGCAGTTTCTTTTCCTGATTTGGATTTAATCAGAATTTATAGTCTTACCCAAAAAAGAGGGAGTCAAAAAAAGTAGTAACTACCGAAAAATAGTCGTCATGAGTCACCTGTTAAACTGCCTTTAAAACTCATACTTCGGAGGCTGCACAAAATCTGCGAAGAACATATACCAGCAACACAATTTGTTTTTATAAAAAGTCTCGAAACAAAAGACTCACTATTCATTATACAAGATTTTTCCAACGTTATCAAATATGAGTTGAAACATATTTGCAGATTTCGTAGATTATCAAAAGGCACTTGATAAAGTTCAATATAACAAAATAATAATAAGTCCTGAAGGATAGTGGAATCGATGACAAATACTTGGCATAATCAATTCGCAACTGCTAATGTCAATAATGAGATGGCAGATGAGTGAAGACTCCCGAGGAGTACAACAAGGAAGCTTTTTGTCTCTTCTCATATTCAAGGATATTCAAATCCTACTCAGAGGCAATTTTACAAGAGGCCCTAGAATACATGGAAGCAGAAATCTTATTCAATGGCGAGATAGTATACAACATACAATGTATGCCAATCATACAGTAAATTTTGCAGGCGGTGCTCAAGGACTACAGTTCTTAATGTAGTAGGTAGCGAAAATTAGTAGAAAATGGCCTGGAAGTTAACACAAGCAAAACAAAAGTCATGATAATCGGCAAAGACAGAAATAAAGGGATACAAATCACCATCAATGAGAAAGTAGCAAAAGTATGCACACATGCATTTATTTTGGCACAGCATTCAATAAGCAATGGATTATTGTCAAGAAATAAAAGCCAGAAGTGAAGAAGAAAAGGAAAAATTCATTCGAATGTTCATAATCTGAATATGCAATTGGAAATCAGACCCCTCTGATGCTACCTATTTTCCAGCTTATTGTACGGAGTAGAGTTCTGGACTTTGACTAAAGCCACTGCTGAGATAATGGAAGCATTTGAGGAGTGGACTTACAGAAGAATTCCCAAATTATCAGGGATAGACAAAATATCAAACGTCAGAGTAGTCCAAACACTAAATTGGTAAAATGAAAGCATGTCCACAATAAAAAGAGAAAAATTAGAATATTGTAGACACATTATATGAAATGGAACTGGAACCTGTAGGGAGAGGTGCAGGGTAAGAGACGCATGTTTTGGCTTAAGAACTTGAGAACCTGGTTTGAAACATCTACCACGAGACTATTCAAAGCGCAAATTAAATTATCATTGCCAGAATAACGGATAGGCACCAAAAGAAGAAGACGACTTTTATGATAAAGTGTATTAAAAACAAATAGAATCAACCTATAGCCTATCAGTTCTTTCTTTCAGGTTGTCCCCGGAAGAATTGAAAATACACAGTAAATCAGTTAATAAAACAATTAAACGAAATAAGCCTACATATCTGCTACATTGTCAGTGATTTGGGATAAAATAATCTAAAACCTACAAGGTTTTTGTTAATATCTTCAGAAAAGTCATTTTTCATCGTTATTAATCAAAATATGTGCGGCATCATAAAACCCAATGAACAAGAAAGTTCTTGGAAATGCATAGGAACTTATTATAATTTCGAGAAATAACATACTTTTCAGCCTGCTCCTAAATTAAATAATTCCCCTATACCCTAATAACTTTAGAAAAATGGAGGTTACACATGGAGAGATTTGGTATAAAATTACATATTAGCTATAGAAAATTACCTGAATCTACATTTGTTACATTTGAATTTATCGAAATTATCGAGTTGTATCGAAAAAATCAATTTATCTTTAAACCCATCATTCAAATCAAATGCATACAAGTACAACAGGGGATTTAAAAGTGAAAAATATCAAATTGAGTTTTCTCGCAGTGAAAAAATAGTCAGTATAACATGTAAAGAGCAAACAAACCAATAGAATGTTTAACTGATATGAAAACCTCAATAAGAAATTTTCTGCATTTACGGAGTCTGGTGTCAAGTATTTACCTTAAAACTCATTTTTATTGGTAGATTTAATCAGAATTGTATAGGTTCCACAAGGCAACAGATTGGTATTTGTATAAATCTTCCTCCTATACAGTTTGAGCGGACTTTTAAAAAACTTTTATGCAGAAAACTGTTTTATTCTGGAACAAAAAATTGTAAGCGTGATTCTAATCAACTACTATTAATTCAACCCTATATTAATCCAGATACTCTGAAGTAATGCCCCTACAACATTTTTTTCCCGAAACTTCGGCCATAATAATAGATTTCTACAAGAATGGCGTCTTGGAGCAAAATTCTCAAAGCTATGTTTGCAGCTACCTGATGAAAAAATCCCTGTTCATTCACACTTGACACCGAACAAGTAGAAATTGATAGGGATTTTTTTCATCAGGTAGCCACAAACATGCCTTTGAAAATTTTGGTCTAAAACGCTTTTCTTGTAGAAATCTGTTGTTATAGCTGGAGTTCAACAAATATGCTCAGGAAATTAATGAGGTAGACGAACTAGATTGTTTTGTTTGTAAAGTTTATCAGGGTGATGGTCTAATCAAATTAGCGAAGTAGACTACACTAGATTATTTTGCCTTTATGCAGTTTATAAGAGTAATTAATCACTCTTATATTTTTAATATGGAATGTATTTTTAAGTTAAAA
The DNA here is from genome assembly GCA_016904865.1 of Pissodes strobi. Taxonomy (NCBI): domain Eukaryota; kingdom Metazoa; phylum Arthropoda; class Insecta; order Coleoptera; family Curculionidae; genus Pissodes; species Pissodes strobi. The sequence continues at coordinate 272,594 of MU182559.1, read as the reverse complement.
TTTGAAAAATTTGCTATCTAGACAGATACTGTATCAGCTCTGGTGGAAAACAGTGCATTTGTTTTATTTAAACATTCGTGAGATTATTTTTTTCTTGCATATTTAATAACACTACGTGAACAAACTTTTTTAAAATACAAACGAAAATTAAATAATTATCTGGAGATATCAATAAAATTTTGTAATTTTAATTGCTTTTTATTCTATTCTTCCCTTCAAGCATTTTTGATTGATGCCAGCGTAGCATCTTCAATAATTTAAGAAACTTTTCCCTTTTCTCTCACTTTAAAGACAGGTTGATTTCCTTCATAAAATATTTTTATCGTAATTTAAAAATCAAATTAGTACTTCTAATTTTGCACAATTTTTAATATCCAATGTTGGTTTAGATTAAATTCGTGCTGATTTGGGTATTTCAAATTTTTGTTTTGTGACAAATATAATGATATATTTTTTGTCAAGTAGAGTATTCAAAGTTGAATTTTGGCAAGTTAAAAACATTTTTTAAGAAAGAGCTTGCAGTGAAAATTTTCTAAGAAATCATAGTAAGAAATTTGTGGACATACTGTATATCAACAATAATAAAACCATTACTATATTCAATACAATATAAAATATTACTTCTTAGAATTAGTTCAGTATGATTACAATCAAAACAATATAATATACGAGTACACCTCTTCTCATGTATTATTATAAAACGAAGGTACCAACCTGGTAATATGATTATAGATCATCTTAATAAATGTAAGAATAGTTTAAATAGAGATAGAGGGCCTATTCCTTCTAGTCCATTGTATTGGTTGATCGAGCGTGATTAGTGGGATTCCAGGATTCGTTCCGCTTGATTAACCAAACGTATAAAAAAAATTAGGTAGATTTTAAGTTTAGTTTTTATTATCTCCTCATGATGCCAACATGGTTAGCGAAACGCGCGTCGAGTGCAAAACTTCTGTTTCGGTATTACGGATAAAACTCTATTTTAATACATGATATAAACACATATCCCAAAATGTTAATAATAATTATTTCCGAACCATAAATAGTAAAAGCTTTCTGTCACTTAAACAAACAAGCAAAACATATTATATGCTTAAAAGTTGTGTCTCATATTCTGAGAAGTTGTGAAAAATGCAAAAACCACCTTTTTCCAATCAATTAAGGATCTCACAATTATAGTCATACGATTTAATAATATAATTAATATATACAGGGTGTCCCTCATAATTGGGATCTCGGAAACTAGAATAGATGCGAGGTCGGTTAAATGGAGGCAAAGTGGCGCAGTTTGATGCTGACCAAAATGCCACCTTACAAGTTTAAAAATTCCGAACACTTCCGAAGAATTTTGGAAAAAAACCGAATATTCGCGATTTAATTTTTATTTTTTATGACTCTATTTGAATAGATATAACAAAATAACTTTCACATTTTTATTGCTACTTTTTCTATTATTCAAGATGGTGTTATCAGATTTTCAAGCCGACGTTTCATCTTTGAGCTGCCATCATCGACTTTGTTTTTTAAATACGGCCCTGGATTTTTTATTACGGATTTTAAGAGGTCCTGAGGTCCCTAAACCAATGGTGTATGCAGTGGATACGCATTTAAAAACAGTGCTGCATATCGCGAAGGTTACAAAAATTAAATGTGCGCCAGTTCAGCAGAGTGTTAAAAACGCATTTCAAAATGTGGGTGCAAAATCTCAGTCGTATAAGGAACTTTTCAAGAAGACTTGTGTCAAACTATGATGGCAGCTAACATACCACTAAAAAAACTTCAGCATCCCCAATTTAGAAGTTTTCTACAAAAGCATTGCAACCAAACCATTCCTGATGAGTCGACCCTCAAAAAGAAATGTGCGCCAGTTCAGCAGTGTTAAAAACGCATTTCAAAATGTGGGTGCAAAATCTCAGTCGGATAAGGAACTTTTTCGAGAAGACTTGTCTCAAACTATGATGGCAGCTATCATACCACTAAGAAAACTTCAGCATCCCAAATTTAGAAGTTTTCTACAAAGGTATTGCAACCAAACCATTTCTGATGACTCGACCCTCAGAAAGAAAAATGTTCATTCGGTCTACGAGACAGTTCTTCAGGAAAGAAAATCTTCAATTGGCGAGAAAAACTTCTACATCGTGGTGCCTATCCGTTATTCTGACAATGATAATTTAATTTGCGCTTTGAATAGTCTCGTGGTAGATGTTTCAAACCAGGTTCTCAAGTTCTTAAGCCAAAACATGCGTCTCTTACCCTGCACCTCTCCCTACAGGTTCCAGTTCCATTTCATATAATGTGTCTACAATATTCTAATTTTTCTCTTTTTATTGTGGACATGCTTTCATTTTACCAATTTAGTGTTTGGACTACTCTGACGTTTGATGTGGATGAAAGTACCGGTGCTTGTGGCAGATATATCGCACATCTGATGATTGGAGCACTTCAAGAAAATAATTCTACAAACGCATACTTAATAGCTTCGAAGCAGTTGGACAAAACCAATAATGTGACGGTATCCAGATTCAAACATCAGTCTCTATCAAGCTTCTTTCTTCCAAACCCAGTGCCAGAAGAAAAGTTCTTGGTGCTTCTATCTGATGCCGCACCCTATATGGTAAAAGTAGGACAGAACCTTATAGTATTTTACCCCAATATGGTGCATGTTACATGTCTTCTGCATGGGATATACCGAGTAGCAGAAGCCATCAGAACAGAATTTCCGCTAGTAAATAAGCTAATTTCAAGTGTTAAAAAAGTATTCATCAAAGCCCCTCTAAGAGTGCAGATGTATAGAGAGAGACTGCCTGGAGTTAGTTTACCTCCAGAACCTGTAATTACCAGATGGGGAACGTGGATTAAAGCGGCTATATTCTACGCTGAACATTTTGATGCCGTTAAGACTTAATTTTGGACTTGGAGGACGACGCTCAGAGTGTAGTTCAAAGTAGGGACTTGTTACAAAATGCAAGTGTAGCTAGAGATTTAGTTTTTATTAAAGTTAATTTTGGTATTATACCAGATATGATCACATCGTTAGAGAGTGGACAATTAAGTTTAAGAGAGTCCATTAGTACCATGGAAACTTTTTTGGCTTTTGAGGCAACGTTCCGGGTAAAGTTGGAGATCAAATAAGGCGCAAAGCGGATGTGACTTTAGCGAAGAATGAAGGGTTTAAATTTTAAAAAATAGTCAAAAATATCTAGTCTTCTGACGAACAGATATTATGGCCTTATAGTATACAGGGTGTCCCAAATTCGAGCCTCATCATTGGGATCTCGGAAACTAAAAGAGATACGAAGTCGGTTAAATGGAAGCAAAGTTGTGCAATTTGATGCTGATCAAAACGCCATCTTAAAAGTTTAAAAATTCCGAATACTTACGAAGATTTTTGGAAAAAACCGAATATTCGCGATTTCATTTAAATTTTTTTATGACTCTATTTGAATAGATATAACAAAATAAATTTTACATTGTCAGTGCTACTTTTTTTGTTCTATAAGATGGTGTTATCAGATTTTCAAACCGTTGTTTCGTCTTTGAGCTGCCATCATCACCTTTTCTTTTAAATACGGCCATGGATTTTTTATTAGGATTTTAAAAGCATCTAAAGTCCCAAAACCAATGATGTATCGCACTTATTCGAAAAATTTATATTAATGGCATTTTCTATAAGACCTCATGTGTTAGAGAGAGACAGAAAACATATTTTTGATAAGATTTTACCGGGAAATTATTAAAATGACTTTTTCGGATAGGTGCGATACATCATTGGCTTTGGGACATTAGAAGCTCTTAAAGTCCGTAATAAAAAATCCAGGGCCTTATTTAAAAAAACAAAGTTGATTATGGCAGCCCAAAGACGAAACGTCGGTTTCAAAATGTGATAACACCACCTTGTAGAACAGAAAAAGTAACAATGAGAATGTGAAATTTGTTTTGTTATATCTATTCAAATAGAGTCATAAAAAAATAAAAATGAAATCGCGAATATTCGTTTTTTTCTAAATATCTTCGGAAGTATTCGAATTTTTTTAACTTTTAAGGTGGCATTTTGATCAGCATCACATTGCGCAACTTTGCCTCCATTTAACCGACCTCGTATCTCTTCTAGTTTCGGAGATCCCAATGATGAGGCTCGAATTTGGGACACCCTGTACATTAATAAAATATATCGTGTATATATGGGGAAAAATTACTTCCGTGTACTTTCTGCAAATATCTCATTAATCATATGGAATTGGTTTAACTGCCTACAGGAAAGGATGGTGCATATTTCTCTATTGGCACTTCTCTCTAAATATGTTGAAATATTCCACTCATTCTCTCGGTTGATTTATCAGTAGGAGTAGATCAATTTGTTATTATCTCGCCTTTGCTTAAAATTATTATAATCTCTTAGCGATTAATTCATTTTCAATAGTTAGTACATGCTGCGGCCATCTGGCTATGAATCCTTGTATTCCCTCTGCACTGTTTTAGATTTTTATTATACACAACTTGGACGCTCAATAATTGTGGATTGATATTAAATAGAAATACGAATAATTACTAACGCACAATTTCTTCTGCTGGGACACAATCATTCGCTCTAATCCCTATATGGTGATATATGCAGCGAGAGCGCAAAGTCGCGCATAAATTCGATAAAAATCAAAGGATTATTTTAGAAATACGAACGCTTTTATACGCCAACTGATTTTTTCATTAAATTTGTCGGGAATTTGACGTACTTCATTTGTTTTTTCATTGACAACTGTCAAAGATATGATGTAATTCATATTTTCTTAAATAATAACATATGGCTTGAGATACATCATTTGAATGCTCTTATTTTACGCAGTATGCTCCTAAGTTTTGCACCGCTTCTCTTTAAGGTGGCATGGCCCTGGCAGCATTATAGATGCGCATTTTTTCGATGGGACATTAACAGGCCAACGTTACTTCAAATTCTTAAGAAACGAAGTTATTCCGACCCTTTGTGTTATGTTTCAAAATTCAAATAATTCCAAGATTCCAGACCCTTCAATATGATTCCAACAAGGCGGCGCCGGCGGCGTACCTCCACACTTTAGTAGCGAATTGCAAGAATATTTAAATTATGGATTTCCGGGTCTATACATTGAGCAAAGGGGACAATTCTAGCTTTCTCCTAGGTCGCCTGACTTAACCCCCATGGATTTCTTTTTGTGGGGACATTTAAAACATAGGGCATATGTAAATAAGCCTACTAGTATAAATGTCTTGAAAAATAGAATAAGATACGAAATTAAAAATACCCGTTGAAATGATACGTAAAGTGGTTGAATAATTTAAATAGCGGCTTGGTTGCTGTGAAAAAGTCAAAAGGACACAGTTTTTTTTGCAACACACAGTTATAGTTTGGCGCTCCTTGATATTTTTTTGTACTTTGTATCTATCTCTCCACTTAATCTATTACTATGGGTGCATTTAAAAAAACTAATTTATAAAAAAATTAAAAAATTGTTAAACATGCATTTTTTAAGGTGATTGTCAGAACAAAAAATGGGTCGAATTTGCAAACAAAAGTTAGGACCTGGAATGTACCGACATTATACGGAAAAAACTTTAGAAAGAACCATCAAGGACATAAGATGCCGAGGTATGGAGCTAGAACAGCTCAAATTGTTATAATATACCCAGAAAAACGCTATGGAATAAAATTCTGGTGGTGTTCCATTCCTTTCATTGGTAGAAGAAGGGCATATCGTGGACGTGGTGCTTGCAGCCTCAGAAGTTGGAAGTCCACCTACAAGTTTTGATTTACGTATGGTAGTGAAGATGTGGTAAAACTTTTCTTAAATTACCAAATATAGTCTTCCCGGGAAAGACTGGTGTTTGAATTTCATAGTCGCAAAAATTTGAGACTGTAATCCGGAACACTGGTACTAATCTAGGAGACAGACAAGTTTTAAAATATTGCATAGTCAAAGAATCGAAGGAAATAGAGGTTCTCAGGGAGACAAGAATATTAAACCCAGCGAAAACTGTACAGAGAAAAAAATTATGAGGGTCATGCCTGGAAAGTCAGTAGCCACTAAGGATTTAGCTGTAGCAGGTCCTTCAAATATATAAAATGATAGCGAACTAGATCAAGACTTTGAAGCTGAAAACGGAGACGTATCTCATGATAATGAACCAGATATAGAAAATTATGGTAAACTAGATCAATTCTATGGAGCTGAAACGCATCTCACGATAATGAGTCAGGAATCAAAAATGAAGAAGAAGAAGCAGGGAGAAAAAGTCCACCTACGGGAGAATATGTAGTGGTAGCATTTCCCACAAAAAATCGGAAAAAGCAAGGACGGGTTTTGGAAGAAGCCAAATACAAAAACAAATAAGCGGCAAAGAAAAGTTGTATGTTACTTAATCCGAAAAAATATAAAAAACAAAAAAAAAATGGAACACATTTTCTTTAAATATTGGCTAAGGTACTGACCCACACTAACACAATCGCCACTAGACTTAATTCTTTGATTCTAATTGGGTCTAAATTAGAAAAACACCACCAATTTTCATTAAAATCGTCTGTAGAATATTTGGGATTTTTATATATATAAAAATATTAACTTTAAACACCATGTATCTTAAAAACTATGCATTTGCAGACATAAGTTTATATAGACTTTTTGTCTTATTATTAACTGCTAAATACGCCATTAAAAGTCTCCTGATTATAAATCTGAGCACCCTCTGTATATATTTATGTACATGGAGCTTATTTGTACTAGGTTTTGAAACTCTTTTGTTAATTTTAGCTTAAATATTGTTCAAACATTCGTCTTTTATCTACCTTAACTTTAGTAACAATATTACTTTACGAATATATCTAGCAATTCAGATAACTTCAATTCTCATCATTTTTCTTAAAAGGAACTTTAGTCACAGCTTATACCGTACCGAATAAGTTATTTAACTCTCCACGTGTTTTGAAGCAATAAAATCCAACCAATAGGAGCATTTTCCTCATATTCTCGGCGTCTGCTACGAGCCGAATTATATGAGGGCGACTTCGTTTATTTATGAATAACAGAACCGGTTTGGTGTTCAATGTAGTGTTATCTTTTTCTATTACGACAGTTTGCTGAATCGAAGAGACATAAACCTGGTTGAGTCGGAAACTGAACACACCGCACAGCGTTGGACTCTCGATTTTTTGACAAGAAGCAGCAGGTTACGTTCTTAGATTGGATTGTTTGCGTGTTATTATTTGTGCTCGATTATTTATTTATTAAGTGTGTTAACTTTTTGGACATTTAATCATTAACGTGTTTTCATTGTTAACCATGGCCGTACGTTGTTTTGTCTGCAAAGGGCACAAGAAAGCCAATCCAGCTTCAGGATATTTTAGTTTTCCGAAAGATGAAAGGTTGTAAGTAGATGTTTACATTAAGTATTGAGATTAAAGTATAGTTCATACATATCACATTGCATGATAAATTAATATTCTACGTCGATAATTGTTTGGCTCCCTTCTGCAGGAAGTTTAACTTTTTAAACTTGAGACATAAATTGTAGTTTTGTCTAGCCTCTTAGCATCCCATAATAAAGGCAACCAATTTAGAACCGTCACACTAATATTACAAAGGTGGTATGTAAATTTAATTAGAAATAAGTAGTGAACAATATCACATACCTACAACTCTTTATTCATTGCCTACAACTATATAAATGGCTTCGAGTGACGAAATATCAATTTATTAAGGCCGTTTGACGCGATCACATTTTTGATAAAATTTCTGCCCGTAGTAATCTTTCGAAAACGGCAATCTTACTTTGCGCTCGAAAAACGCACAGAACTTTTTCTACAGCCGCATTTTTTAAAATTAAATGCACATTTTTCTCTATACTTATTCTGAAATTTGCAAATGACTGTCAGGTTTGACATATTATATTCGGGCTTCGGGCATATTTAGAACAGGAGTGCCAGCAACAAACTGTAACAAACGCATGACTGTCATTTATTTATCCTCGGTTTCCATGACCATTCATAGCACACTCGACGAAAAAAGTGAGAATTTTCTTTTCCTTGTTCGCGCTAGAGCGCAAAATAAGGATCCACGGCATTCGTCGATTTTGCGATATCATTTAAATTTAGCAATTAGTTATTTTGCGCGCGGCTGTAGAAAAATTGATATTCTATGTTCATATCAAAATATTTATATATTTATTTACACTTATAAACACCATATTCATGGTTATGTATAAATGACTGATCATTCTCGATCACGTTTACCAGATATCTTTTTTTATCAATTTCACTTACAGTTACATATCATGTTTAATTTAATTTACTAAAAATGTAAACTAAATTAAATCCAGTCCGTCTCTGTTGAGTTCCAGCTGGCCATTAAAACCTAACATTTTTAATATATGAAGGGCATGCGCGAAAAATGAGGAAAGCATGAAAAAGTAAAATCTGGCTTCATCGACATCAAAGGAGCCGACGTAGAGTTCAATAACTGATTCGGTACGGTATAAGCTGTGCTTTATTTAGTCTAATGGCACTCTAAAGTATTTTTTCAATGGAACACTCTGTATATTATTAGGTTTTTAAAAAGATATTTTCTTTCTGATCATGAATGTCCAAAGGTTTATATCTCTATCTTGAAAAATAGCCGGCGACAAAAACCGCCCCACCCCTATGGTCTCGCATGTGGGCTTTCAACAGATGACGTCACGCGTCAATCGGAGAAATTATCGGACCTTCCTCTACCAACCTTGAGCAAAGACATCAATATAACTGTGAGATACAGTCAAAATAAGGCTTTTAGAAGCGATGACAAAGCGACATAAATTTGTAGGTGACTGCTAATTTTTTGAAAAATAAAAAAAATACTTGCCATTATGCCAAGCCGCGGCGACGGCGACGGCTTAAAGATTATTGTATCGCATAGTTAGGAACTAACTTTCTATATAAGAAGTGCTAATATATGTGCAATGTAACACCGCTCAATGTTGTAATTGTGTTATTTTTACTTTTAGTTCACTTTTTAATAAATTAAGAATGCTTTTTATATTATTTATTTTAAATTTCTAGAAATCTGGACAGCTATTGAGAGGGTGTTGTATCAAGCAAATACCTTTAGGTTATGTGTTTTCATTTAAAAAAAAATATGAATAACGTCATACGTTTGTCCTCTGTCAATAAAAAATTAACAACAATGAATTGACGCGTCTGAACGTTTTTCTTAGCAAAAATCCTTAATTTTTTTATCGAATTTATGCCACTTTACGCTCTCATTGCATAAAATATAGAAGAACCTATTTCTAAATTTCTTATGATGATTGTTTTACGAATTAAAACAGTTTGAGACGCTTTAACTTGTAATACGTTTTTTGAAAGACTGCAAAAACTTAAATATTAGTTCCATAACCTTTCCCTGATATAAACAGCACTTCAAATGGACATAGATGGAGTTCAACATGTCTTTTGAAGTTGCCATGATTTATTTAGTTGATCAGAATAGCCCCGTACTATGGCGTTTAGTGCAGTGTTATATATAACTTCAACTTAACAATTTGTCGCCTGTTTTCTTTTTGTAGCCGAATCGTACACGCAAATAATAAATGAGCCCATTTGGCTTTTAAATGCCTATTTACATACACTATGTGAGTGAGCGTGTGTATGCGCAATATTTTAAACATTGTTTACACTGAGGGAGCAACTAAATCCCCACGCGAGGGCTAATAATTCCCTTCCTTTAAACCTATTTAAAATATCTGCAATGCGTAAGCAAGTCATCGTCAGGGGGTTGATTCGATCTGATATGTGTTTCCCGTGGAACTATTATGTTCGGCGCACATAAATTATGGACTGAATTTATACGGACGAATTAATTAGTACTTACGTTTCTTCACTCGGTCAACGTTAATGTTGTTAATACCGGTTCTAATTTTATATGTTTGTATTGCCGTACTGATCAGTATGCAGCTGTAATGAGAATATTTAATGCGCATTGCACATCTGAAAAGGAAGAGAATAGTGAATGAAATAAATGCAAAACTAGTCAAAGAGGCTTTTACGGGCTGTTGAAGTCAAACTTAAATAAATTCAGATTCTGACCCCGCGAAATAGTAATATGCTAATTAAACCAACACATTTAATGTATAATGAGCTATTGCTACAAATTTATGAATACGCAGTAGACCGGTCAATATAACTTTATCGCTAGAGATATGCAATAAAGCAGAGCCTGCCAAAGACATAATAGACTAACGGCTCATGACAGTTTTTTCGGCATGATCGTTTACCGTCGGGCATTCGAATTTTTGTCTTTCATTGATCGAGTATTAATGCGTGATGTCAAAATTGGAGCTCTCTTTCGTGCAGAAACATTCGGAATGTTGATCCGAAAGTGTATTAAAAAGTTGTGATTTGGCATGATTGTTTACCGTCGGCCTCCTGCTTTAGACGATAGTTAAGTCCAGCGGACAATTATCTGCCGACGTTTCGTGTGGTTATAAATTGGCCAAAAATTCATTTGTTATTGCAAAAAAAAACGACTATTATGGTATGATCGTTTACTGTCGGGCGTTCATGGCGATCGTCTATTTATGTTATGGGGTAGCGAAAAATATCAAAAGCCGACGGTTTTCACAGTTAGAAAAATTTTTAGTGATAAATTCAAAGTGCAATTTTTTTCTGAATATGGCATGATTGTTTACCGTGTAAAATATTGACAGTTACTTCAATTTAAACGAAATATTGTTGTTTATAACAATGGCCGACGATTCAGGCGGTTATAAACTATTCGAATGCAAATTAAAATGTTGTTAAAAATATGAACAATTCGGACTGATTGTTTACCGTCGGCCATCAGCATCATTCGATTGATAATGTTGCAAAATGACGATGTGAACGTGGACCGACGATTCAGACGGTTAAAACACCTTATACAAAAATTAAAAATTTGTAAAAAAATACTAACAATTTGGGCTGATCGTTTACTGTCGGCAATTAGTTTCAGTAAACTGATAATACTGCAATACGACGATATGTACGTGGGCCGATGAATCGGGCGATAGCAATATCTAATACGGAGTTTTCAAAGATTCAGAAATTTTTGAACAGTGGCACTAGGCTATGTAAAAAACTGCATCAGGCCGAGCGACACGCGTCCTCATTGTGGCTGGCTGCAAGGCTGCAACATAATATATTGATCGGAACCGACTTCGTCTTTAATTTTTTTTTCTACAGCCCCGCGCAAAATAACTAATTACCAAATTTAGATGAAATTGTTCTGAATAGTCGTTTATTTATTTTATTTATTTATTTCAATCTTCCTGTTTTGACAGTTACAAGTTGTATATGAATAGTTAACAAAACAAAACTTAAAACTAAACTTAAATCTAAGAGCTGAAAAGCTACAAAAAGTTTTGCTAAAACATTTCACAGAAACTTACAGTAACAAGACTTGAGCTTCTCATCTGGAGCCTCCAGTCTTTAGCAATTTATAAATTAAAGATGACTTGACTTAATTAGGTTATATAGCTAAAATGCATTAAAATAAGAACTATCGTAAAGTCGTAAAGTAGTCATTGACTTTATAGAAACATCTCTCAATGAGATAGCTTTTTACTGTTTTATTGAACTTAGTAAATGAGTTTATTTCTTTTAGACTTGCTTGTAGGATAACTATGTATGTTTGAGGCTTGTGTGAATATGTTAAAATGTTTTTTTACGAATAGCACAGCATGTAGAATGAAAATGCACGGTAGTGACACAATTTTGTGTTTTTGAAAAAGTGGTTTACAAGAATCTAAATGGCTAAGTGAAAATATTTTTCTGATTATTCTTTTTTGTAGGATAAATATTCTGGATAATTCTGATGATTGACCCCAATAGATAATACCATAACTCATATGGCTATAAGCTAGGGCATAGTATGTATTAAAAAGTTGTTTAGTTTCTAAGATATTTTTGAGGTTTCTGATGGCAAAATATGCCATGTTAAGTTTACTAGCCACGTGATTCAGGTGATTACACCATTTTAGATGAGGGTCCAAATAAATACCTACAAATTTGAAGTTGTATGTTTTGTTAATTCGTTTAGTATTTAGGGATAATATTGTGTCATGGGGAAAATCTAAATCAATAAGCCTGTTTTTCATGCACCATGTTGCAAAATTTAGGCTCATTGGAATTATTTTCCAGATTTCCAAGGCTATTTGCCAAAATCGCCACGGTACAGTCGTTTGCGTAAAGTATTAGTTTGGTATCTTTATCAGATAGTTGTAGATATTTTTCTAAGTCGTTAATGAAAAGTGTAAATAGCAAAGGTGATAGTATACTGCCTTGTGGCATACCGCAGTTGATTTTTTGTTCCTGAGATGTAACCTACCCAACTCTTACTTTTATTTTGCGTTCTTCCATATATGAAGTTAGCCAGTCGTTGATTTTACTTCTAATACCCAACGCGTCCATTTCCTTTTTAAAAAATGAATTATTCAAGCAGTCAAAAGCCCGCGTTAGGTCGAAATAAAGGACCAGAGTGTAATACGATGAATCAATGCCCGTGTAGATGAAGTTTAGAAGTTCAAAAGCAGCTGTATTTGTTGAAAAGTTTTTTCTAAAGCCATGCTGCTGTGTTTTGATCTTCCTGCATGAGGGGGCCCTAGAAACATTTTTGATTGCCTTACGCCTGGAAGGAGTTCTCATAGACTGATTTATAGGTTTACTTTTCTTTCCTGAATTCTTCCTCATAGAAGGAGTATACATAATGCTGATTGATGTTTTCGTTGAATTTAATATGTTTTTCAGGATATTTGCTTCCTCATGCAACACGTTTTTTTCTGAATAAACCCAGATTTTTTTTTCCTCAATTAATTTAAAAAAAAATGAACCTAGCCCCGGAGAGTCGCGTTACAAAGCCCGGCCCCTGTCGTGGGGTCGTTTGAGCGCCACCCGTTCTAGCCAGCTAAACGGAAAAAGCTCGGCAGGTGTTGTACCGAGTGGCTAGATTCGCTCATAAAATTAACCGGTTCTTAGTACTTAATTTCAAACTTTCAAGAAAATGAGAATAATTGTGGCACTATAATCAACCAACTTAATCTATCAAGAAAACACAATCTAAAAATTTAATGGACACTATATTTGCTACTAAAAAATCCCTTTTTTGCAAACACAGCAACAATCTATCTGGAGAAAATGGTTATAGTAAAATGCGGTTGAGTAGACAAAAGAATGTTAAATGACTTAAAGTAATTAATAAAATAAACAGAGTAGAATATGAAGATTGTACGTATAGAGACCAATTCAGTTGGAAAACCTCGGTTCTATATGCCTTATCACTAAATGCACTAAACTACTTATCAAAGTGATCACTTGGCGCAGACTAAGCTTCTTACACACTAGGTATGCGTGCGCTAATAGCTGCACTGATGGTGATAATATGCCGCAATGAGCGGACACAATGATTAGATCAAAAAAAAACTTGAGAAGTTAATAAAAGCACCAGATCAGATTAAAACTATGGTTAGCTTGATTCATATGATAAAAAGATAAAATTCAGAGCAGTTATATCTGCCGACTAATTAATGAAATGAAAAATTAATGAAAAGAATGAAGTTATCCAGCCGCTTGACTTTTAAAATGAGAAAACAACTCAAAGCGATTAGATTAACTGGTCCGATAAACCAGTGAATAAATGTAAATTAAATTAATTAAAATCAATGAGCTACCTCAATTCAATGTTTGATTTATATCAATAAAAGCAAATGAAGAGTAAACATAAGACACAAAACTTATACCCAAATCCCGTCGTCGAACTCTGTCGATGGCCTCTAGTGCGGGAACCACAAGTTAAGGCCCTTCGTCAGCCTTCCAGGGGAAAAAAGTTGTGGACCTGCTTCCGGCTTTTTAGAGAACAAGTTGCAGTTCTTTAATTGAAGTTTTGGCCCAGCAGAAGAAATTGGTTCATCAAGTAAACCTGGCCTAGCAGAAGAAATTGGTTCATCAAGTAAACTTCTGCCCAGCAGAAGAAGTTCTGACCCAGCAGAAGAAATTGGTTCATCAAGTAAATTTCTAGCCCAGCAGAGGAAACCTCAAACTCGGACTTGAGGGTGTATTAGAAGAGATTCGACGGTCTCGGTCTTATGGGACGAACGTGGAAGCCGCTAGTACAGCTTGTAGAGCCCGAATAATCGGTCGTGTTTAAACAAACGGAAACGCACGATAAATCCCTTACCAAAAGGGTTGTATTATATCACAATACTTAAAACGTGCAATTTCTCGCTATACTGGCAAACGTTCCCCAGGCGAGCAAACTAGAAAAGACCTCTCCAACGTTCCGTCTTCCGTCAATTCGCCTTAAATTAAATACGGCGACACAAGTAGTAATGGGCTGAAAACTTGACGAGCGATTCGATACAAGGAATAATTCTAACAAAATAAACGCCTTAATTCTGGCTTATTACGGTGATAAATGACGGCAGAAGCCACGAATAGTGAGGTAAAATTGCATTCTTCCAGAAAGGCTAGGAAATGCTCTAACAGAAATAATAAACCTTCAAAAATCTAAATCGAGAATGAAAAACGCGCGATACCTAGCCCATTCCTATTATTTGGCATGAACTACACAAAAACTAGTCGGCCGTACAAAACGAGAAATATGTTTAAAGCAGAGGTCCAAAAACGATCTCCGGAACATCAACCTAGTGTTCTCAAAAGGTAATAAAATATTCAAACTGAAATTAAATTATGGTTGAATAAGTCAAATGCAGCGTATTTGCAGGCTAACTGAATTCTTTAAAAATATAAATCGATTCGCTGGCTGTTTACGATAATATAATGCAAATCAAGCCAAGTTATTTTAATAATAAGGTACATCGCTCTAGCTTATCACTTAACGGATTAAGAATACAAATATATATCTAACCTATACTTAAAATATAGTTAATTTTACATTGAGAAAAGAGGCAATTTCAAGCGAATTATCAAATTCAGAATTAATAAACCGATGAGTGCAAAATACTGCATCATTTTTTTCCCTAAATGCGGCATATAAATGAAATTTTAAAATCGGCAAAATCGAATTGTTACACTCGTTTATTAAAAAACTTCATGGCCCTGTTAATGCTTTCGGACGAAACAACAGCACGTTTTGTAACTATGTTTGAACACTAAGTTGATGAGAGTTGATCCTTATCGTGTTTTATGAACTCAAATGCTCGGTCCTTTCCTGGAATGTTGTTGTCTAAACTTGATATTTTTCTTTCATGCTTATTCAAATATCTATTTGTAATAAATCGCAAACCTGTCTTCTTACAAGGAAACACCCCTTGGGACATAGTTGCTAGGTGATGGGCAAACGTTGATTCTTCCTCCTAGGAAAAGAGATTGGATGTCCTGTCACTGGCTGATTTTTGCTTCCTAAGGAACTTGATACAGGTTTCAATTACGAAGATATTGAAATTCCTGACAAAATACCGCCACCTGATAATAACAATCAGAAAGAAACTGCAACAATCGATAAAAACTCGAAAGATGAACAAAAAACTGCTATGATAAGATAAGGAAATCAAACGGCGAAGGCAGCATTACATAAAAATAGGAGACTACGGAATGAGTACTGGGGAGTAGCAAAGAAAATATCAATTATTGTGAATCTTTCTATTATTAGTTTCCTTTCTTCTTCGGTACATTTTCCATCAAACCATTGCATACACCCATCGAGATGGAAGAATTAACTTTAACTTGATGGTATCATATTTTAAAATTTATCTGAAAATTACAATAATAATAACACATACAAAATATCCAAGATCCAGGATCTATCGGCGTGCAGGTAGCAGCCTTAGGATGAACTTTGCTGCCGATGCTATGACAGTATATCTCGACAAAGCAGTTATTTGTTATATATTTCACAACTCCGAAGAAATTTCGGTTACCAAAACCAAAGTTTGAAAGTCGAAAATTAAAGACATATATAAGGCATTAGATAGACCTAACTGGTCCTTTTTGAGTAAATTAATTTTTTCTACTATAATTATTTCATTAGTATTTATTTTTTCTAAATTTCTAGTATATTCCTCTTACTCAGGAAAAATGTATTCATTCTTGTAAAAGTTTTTATTTAAGTTTTCTTGTTTTCTTTGTTAGGATCTAGAAATAATTATTATAAAGGATTTCATTGTCTGAGCCTAGAGTGCCAAGGAGCCATTTGTCGACTTTGCCAGCTGCATTAAGTAGGTCTCTTTTTGATCGATTGAGTTTGTGAAAAATTATGATGTTCCTTAAAATTGTCTTCAGATATTCATAAGTTTGATTAAATTTATAGGAATTAAGAATTGAAAATATCTCATTTTGTTTTGTATAGAAAATAGTTTTGTTTGCTTGAATTAAAATATTTTTTATATTATATAAGGGTAACATCATAGCATTGTCTTTATAAGAAAATAGTCGTTCAACGGGGCCTGTGGAGAGGTGCTGCCCCCAGTGGCTGGCACCAAAAACAGTATTTCTGAATGAAAACACGTGCAGTGTTTACCCTACATACGAAAAGGAAGGGGTAGAAAGGGGAATACAAAATTATATTCGCGGAGCCGTAGATTTCCAAGAAATGATCTTCAGCCAATGCTAAGTGGCTAGAACCGGTTTTATCAGTTTAATTTTTACACACAGAATGAAATTTCCAATACCTGATTCCCCAATCTTGACTTTTCAATTGAATTTATGTTATTGTTTGGGAAAATGGTTTTTATCATTTTAAACACATTGACTTTTGTGTCAATTTATTTTCTAGTTTCTATTATTCATATAGGCCTAATTGAATTGGTGCAGTAGTCGAAGAAAATAGATTTGCATATGCCATTAAAAAATGGGAAAATAATAAACAATAATAAAATCCTAGTTGCTAAATGTAAAACGTTTTGACTTGATATAAGCAAAATTTTACAATATAAACTGGATATTTTAACGCATTCAAAATTAGGAACACTAAACACATATTATTAAACTATAAAAAAAATTATATTTGTAAAAATTGACTATTCGTTTCCTATTATTAGTCAAAAAATAAGGTATTACAATTTATTAAACTTACAATGTTTATAGAGAAATATAGCTAAAAATTAAATTTAGTTCCAATAGTAGTAGTTTTATGTATTTTTTCTTTTTATAGAAAGAAGACAATTAAACATTTTCTGCAATTTTATGCTTTAATGCACCAGAAACATGTATTTATCAAATTATTGATTAAAATGTCTCGTTATTTGGAGATTAATAATAAAATAAAATATTTTTATTTTATTAAATTTCATTATTTATGCAAAAGAGGGGGAGATAAGAAATAAGGTGTTTAAAAACTGAAATCAAAACCCTTGCCACTTTGGATAAGTCTTTATTTAATATGAGTTCGGCATATATTAATACTAATTTATTTATCGGTACATATAATATTGCTCCAGGCCAACAGAAAATGTTCAAAACTTTCAATCGCTTATAGCCATTATTATCATTATTACATAATTGACAATCAAATTAAATTAATATAAATGTACTCTTCAAAATATATACTGTAGTTTATTCGCTAGAATCAAGTAAATAATTTTTGAAAAAATTCGGATTTAGGATAGTGAAATAAACAACATCCGAGTGAAACTATTTTTACTTGAAAATTAAACAATTCAATTGATAAAACACATCAACCTATACAACCCTTAAAACTAAAGAACAAGTATATAAGATAAAAAATAAGCTTCGAGAGTAGTGTGCTGTTTCGGGCAACTTCTGGTTTGATTCATCCCATATTTTCAACTGATCATTTTATGTTCATTTGTATTATTTCCCTTTGAAATAATTCATTTATTTTATCTTAGATGCCAAATTTTTCCATATCAAAGTTTTGTGTTATTGCCTATCAAACTTGTAAAGTTATACATGTTCTTAAAATAACTTTCTTGTATATTATTAGTTACAATTAATCACCAGTTAAGGAAATTTGAAACCATAATTATTTTTGCTATTTTTCAATCAGAAGTTGCTAATATAGCTATTGTGATAAACTGATGTATCTAGAGATTAGATCGACTTCAACTCCATAAATAAGTACTTATAAATAATAATTAAATATCGAAAAGTAATTGGACTACATTAACATAGATACAACCTAAAAGCCTCACCATTTAATAAGAATCAACTAATAAATTAATTGTAATCCGTCAATTAATGTTTTATCTTTATTTAAATATAAGATGATTCACTGATCTCATTTATTAGTATTTAAAAATTTATATATGTATATATATTTAAAATTGTCATATCATATTCAAAATCAAAATCATGTTTCCTGCCAAACAATATTGGTCCATAAAAGTTACTTTTAAATTTAAAAAATTCAAACTCGCTAGAAAAATATTACTTTTGTACACTGTGAAGAAATCACTAATTGTAGTAAATTGGAAAAATACAATTATATAATATACATTTAAAGTTTTATGTTCCAGTTAAAAAAAACTGCAAACAACTTTTTCGAATACTAAGTAACTAAAAATAACTCTTGGAGTAATATTAAAATGTTGTTTTTTACTCCGTGAATAAAAGTGGATAGTGAATAAAAAAAATTATAACGTCAATTCGCATTTTGAATATGACTTACATTGTTTATATATTAAAGTCCTTAATAAAACATTAATTATGAATTCCCGGTGGGATAAACATGAATCACCTTCAAACCAGCTTATTCAGGCAATAATTGATTTTTTGTTTTAAAAATAAATAGTACATTGGACATCTCTACGCTTTGCCGTATTGAAAGCCATCTAAGTGGCTTTAGCATCAAATTAATGGGAGTATAAGGTGTACAGAACAATATAGTGCGCATAACTTTATTTCGTAGCAACTGGAGTCTTTGTATACCAGCCTTTTTACCTGATATCAACAATGAAAAACAGTAATTGAAATGCGGATATATAATGGTATTATATATAAGAACACGACTCCAGTGACTAAGAATCTCAGCTATTCTCCTAAAAAATTCTATCTTTTCCAGTTTTTTTTTCTAATATGATCTACATGTAACGAAAAATTAAGCTGAGAATCCAAGACTACCCCTAAATATTACTAGATGCATTTTCAAATGGGCTATTAGATATCTATCTTAATCCAATAATTATTTTCTAGAAATCTATTACAATTCTGCTTAGAGACAAAAAACCATGTACTTTGTCTTTTTTTTAACCTAAGCCTATTTACACACAACGAGTTATAAAGGATGTCAAGTTTTGATTTCATAGTATCTACTACCTGATTAAAATCCTTCCCGCAAACACAGATCAACATATCGTCCACAAACAAACTTAGAAGCATATCATATAAAACTCGGTCTAGGTCATTGACATATAGCACAAACAAAAGGGGGCTCAGAACACTGCCCTGCGGCACCTCTATCTCACTATCAAACGGATTTGAGGACACATTATTCACTCTAGTCACTTGGGAGCGATCCTCCAAGTGGTCAGTGAACCAAATAAGTGCACTGTTTGTAATTCCGTAGGCCTGTAGTTTGTGGATAAGTCTTCTCCTATTGATGGTCTAAAACGCCCGCTGAAGGTCAATGAAAACGCTCAGGACAACTTTCCATCATGAACATATGAACACCTCTTCGAACAGACATCCTGTAATGCTGACTCACACGAATCTTTTTCTCAAAAACCCGACTGACCTTTAAATAACAATTTGTTTACCTCTAGAAACTGTCGCAGTTGTGCATACCACAATTTCCAGAATTTTGTCTATTACCGATAATAAATTAATGGGTCAATATATTCTTCTGGTTTATTTGGTTTAGGCACTTTCGGGATAGGCACAATAACACTGGTTTTAATTTCCTTTGGAACTCTTCCTATTGTAAGGGATGTATTGAGCAGGTGAAGTAAAGAGTACCCAAGTACACAAAAAGCAGTCTTTAAAAATTTAACTGCTCAGATTTCTTGAACCACATTTAATGGGAAAATATTTGGCACCAATGGCGAAGACATACTTTGTAGGCACAGCGATCAAAGAAAGCTTTCTCACCCAGGGGATGTTTCTTTACAAATTGATGCTCTCAAAATAGACGTTATCTGAAACAAATTAAAATCTAATGTAATTTTGTAAAGAATTTGTTTGTCAAAAACTGAAACAATTAAAAAAATACAAATGTGGAACAACCCAAAAAAGTAAATTTAAGGAAATCTAAACGCGCGTGCTTTAAAAGTGCTCTTATACACTTATATCATAATATGCTATTAATTAAATTCAATATTAATTCCATACATTTGTCATCCTTCCTATACATGCCTATCAATCAATTAATTAACTATTCAAAACTGTTCATAGACACCTAGACGTGCAACATCTGTGTATATTTACTTACGTACAAATAAATAAACGTTAATATTATGAGAAAGCATATTGATGGATATAAAAAAGTAGATGTAAAGATTTACCCTATCCCTATCTACATATGATTATTATAAAAATGTTCATCGTATTTAATAAAACCTGTTCTGTTTATTAAACTTCGAAACTGCTATTGCAATACTCTGATTTCCGACAAAAACTACAAAACAAAGGAAGTGGGTACTTTTGTACTTACCCAGAAAAAAAAACATAGATAGATAATCGCAATTTACTCAGCCGAAATTAATCATTACAACCCAAACATTTTACAAAGTAAAGCTTCTTCAACTTGAACAATGGCGGAAAATATAAAAATAAACAATGAGATATTCGGAATTATTAGGAACACTCGTCCACGCGGCTCCACTCCGCGCCGCCCAGGTAACAGCCCTTGGGAATGCACCAATAGAAATGTAGGAACTCCCTCCTTGCAACGTCTCTCGTAGGATGCGTAGTATTTTCTTGAAATTCAAGAATGGGCACATTTCAGGCCGGACGCCATCTAGCGATGAGGCCTTTTTTCAGTTCGAGGTTGAATAACTATTCCCTGTATAAAGAAAGATCATAGTAACTATGTTGGTGTTTGGGGAACTATCGGCAAAATGCACTAAAACAGAGTTTTATCCACAGTCCACAGTAGTGATGTTAACCTGTAGGGAATTTCCCTAGTCGTAGGGTCAATTCGAAAAATATTGTCTTGTAGGGAAAAGGGGAAAGAAATTTATATATTCTGTGTTTGTAGGAAAATTTCTCGTAAAATGAAATAATTCGTAACGACCCCTATATAATTCATTTTATTATTGGTATTAACCATAAATGAACGTCCCTTTTTCCTCAATTATTATTGAGTTTGCTAATTTGTGCCAATTATTGTGTGGTGGTACCCGCCAGGCGTCAAATTGTTGAGGAGAATTTGGCACAACAACAACTTAACCTATCTTTTCCATTCTCCGTCAATATCTTATCTATGTCCTCTATCTCCAATTCTCCAAATCCGAATTTTTTATTTTTATTTGTATGTAATATTTCAAAATAAAAACTTGTTATTTTGATAAAGTTCTTTAGGTCTTTTATTTTTGGTATTTGGTGGCAACATAGATTTGGAGAAATGTAGAGATTTGCAGCTGCATAATCGGATAATCCGAAAGCCTTCATAAATTTTTAAGTTATTGTATTTTATATACCTTTCTATGGTAGTAGTAAGAATTGAAAAGCATTCATTTTGTTTTGTATTGAAAACAGTTTTGTTTGCTTGAATTAAAATATTTTTTATATTATATATAGGAAGTTTCGATTTCTGTAAGATATATGTCAAAATTGTAGGGGTGCTGAATAGCAGATATATAGGTTTTTCCTACGGCCGTTAATAGTATGGGGTTTCTAAAGCTTTTTACTTCTAAGTTCGCAGCGATGATGGGTAGAAAGAAGGAGAAGGAATGGGATGATTTGTATCATCTGAAACAATTATACGTTGTGGTTTTAACAAGTCTTTGTGGATTTGTCTATGCTGGATAGCTACGACATTACTTTTCTCTTCAATAGGTTTTGTATTTATCTTACCCTTTCTTTTGATTTCTGTGGGAAGGCTTTTTTAAAGGGTGGCTTGTTAGGATCGATATTTACTGATTTTCGGTTTTTATTTCTTTTATCTAAAGAAGATTGTCGTTGTGAGGTAAATTTTTCGTGAAGTTCTTGGCTAATTATTTAAATGTCTTCTGCATGTTCTTGCATGTATTGAGTAAGGGGTTTGATCGTCTGAAAGTTCTATAGGGTTTTTATAATCTAATTTTTCTCTGACAATTTGAAATAAGGTATATTTGAATGCACTATGTGTCAAGTTGTTATAGGAAAAAATGGCATAGTTCATTAAAATTGTTATATTTTCTTTTGGCTTTTGGTGCTTAAGGGTGAGAATAATTTCATTTAAAGTGGAATCAAGACGCTCTATTGGACTATTTGTCTTGGGGTTGTAGGGGGTGCAATAATGGATTTCAATTTTGTGCAAGGAACAGAGGTTTTGAATAATTTTGTTTTTAAAGGATGTGCCATTTTTTGTAGTGATTTTTCGGGGGAGTCCCTAATGTTTAAAATAAATAATAAGTCTACTTGCTACTTCGATTCCTGTGGGTGTTAAAAGAGGGTATGCTTGTCCTAGTTTAGAAAAGCTGTCATTCACAGCTATAAAGGAAGTACAATGTGTTATATAGATATCTATATAGATGTGGTCAAAAGGTTCGTAACCAATAGGGGTGGGTTTAAAAATTATTTTATTAGGGTGCCCTTCGTCAAATTTCGCAGATTTACCTACGTTTTGACATAATATCCTAGATTTGGCCAGTAGAAGTTTTTCTTAGGTGATATATAATATTTTCTTGAATACCTTGGTGGGTCTTTTTGGTTTCGTGATACTACGTCTGTAATGTCTTCTAGAAGGATATTGGATGTGTAAAGGTTAAATGAATTATTTTTGAAATATAACTGAAAAAATGTTGATTATAAGTGGTTCGAGAGATTTCTTTATGAAGTGCAAGCAATATAGTTTTGGGAATAAAATAATCTTTAATAATTTCACAGAGATATTCTTCAGACGGATCATTTTTCAAAAATATATATATATAAGTTCTTTTTTTATCAAAAATAACATTTTTTTGGACTTCAATTTTAATATTGCTGGAGTATCTAAATATAATTTGATTTTTATGAATATTTAATGCTTTTTAAACGGGGCGCCAATAACAGGGTTTTCTGAGCTTGAGTGTTTAGGTCGGTAGAGGGTTCTGCTGGTCGTAGTATTATATCCGAAATTATATTGATTTCTTCGTTCTTCGTTTTTTCGGAAAGTGTGTTAAGAATTTCGTCAAGTTCTTTAAGCAGTAGTTGGGGAATTTCCTGGAGATCAAAATTAGGGATGATTGACATTTGATCGTCTTCGATTGTATTAATTTGTATGCGGTATAGGCAGTCGGCATTAGAATTTTGTTTTCCTTCTTTATACACGATTTCGTAGTCATATCATTTTTTTAGTCTACAACGAATGAGTTTAGAATTAGGCTCTTTAACATAAAATAGCCGTTGTAACGATTTGCGATCTGTGATAATTTTAAATTGGGTTCTATAAAAATTGGGGCGAAAATATTTGGTTGCTCAAACTATAGCTAAAAGTTAGCGTTCGATTGTGCTATAGTTTATTTCGGCGGGATTTAGGGTGCCTGAAGCGTATTCGATTGGCAAATCATTCCTTGCAAAGCGAGGACACAAAAGAGACACAAAAGTTTTTGACTATCAATTAACTGCGATTTTTATCTTTATAGGATTAAGATGCTAAGCGAAATGTAAAATGTAATTATATGTCCTAATCATATAAAACGCCGATTCTACTAACTTATAAATATTGGGTATACAATTAATAAAAATTATAAAAATAATTAATCGGCAGAAATGTTGGGTCATCAGCTTATCGACCTGGCTGCATCACATAACTCACATTATAAACTAGTATCTTATACTGCCGAAATAACTGATCAGTGTCTTAAACGCGCCTTAAATCACACGCATGTCATACAATATTCATTCTACGTCAGTGTGAAAATTAACAAATTTGCAATATTTTTTCTAAGTCCTGTGAAAATTAGTTAATTTTAAAATTTGATGAACGTGATAGGACGTTATTTATTTAATGTTTTTGTTTGCGTCAGTCAACTTGACAACCTATAATTCGTACAAATTGTGATGCAAATATCGAGAAATTTGATTTTTCACACTAGTACGAAAAGTATACCACTTTTCGCACTAGTGCGTTAAACTGGAATTTTTCGCAATAAAACGGGTGTGAAAAGTCTTACTTTTCACACGCTCGTAGAAAAATGCATTTTGAACTAGTAACACATTTGAAAAATACATCGAAAACAACAAACAAAATGAATCTAAGGCATGCTATTTAAGATATGGCTCTTGATTGGTAGAGCTTCTGATAAAAGAATAAAGAAATATGAAATAAACTAAACAAACAAAACAGGATAATTATTGTTCTCAATCTAAGCATATACCAATAATTTTAATTTGCATTCCCAGAATAAAGGCAGAAAATGAAATTATCTGAAAACATGGGCTTTAAAAAAAAAATAAAATCCAAAAACGTATGACTTGGTGATTAACCAACGAAACTATAATCATAGCTCATTCTAATATTTAAATTAGCACTTTGTTAAATCATGTATTGTTTTACTTACATTTTATCATAAAAAAAGGTATTTCAACAATGTATGGAGTCTGCCAACATATTAGATACGTATGGTAAACAATAAAATTACAATACAACGATACAATCAATATAAAAGAAAAATGACAAGTAAAATACTTAAATAATTATTTTTTTTTAAATTATCACACATATTGACTTAGTTTCTATCATGCACGTAAAAAAAGACAAAAACAAAAAAGCGCAGTAACTATATCTGCGACCAATATTCTTCAAGGATGCACCCGTGCTCTATTAAACTTTTTTAGATGCTATTTGAACTATATAAAGATTTTTGCTTCGTTGAAACGTTGAGGTAGCTCGCTGAAGAAAACTCGCTCCAAAATATTGGAAGAATGTTTACTCATATTAAGTATACCAGCTGGTATATGTAGGTTTCTCGAGAAAAGTCATGTTACGATTTTGCCAAAATTTGTCAAATTTTGAAAAATGTACTTAGACACTAAGTCTATAAATTAAAATGCCTATTAAAGTGTAAACTCTCCATCATATAAACTGAAATCAGCAAGTGGTTCCTTAGATACGCGAAGAATGCATCTAATTTTTAGGCTATGAAAACAACTGCCGCTACGTTTGAAACACTTCAAAAGTAAACTACACAATGGAAGGCAATACAAATAGACATTAGATCATCTAGATGTAAACTATTCCTAAGCTTTCTTATCATATAGCAGATACTGTTTTAATTTGAAGGCAAAACACGGCAGGCTTTGCAATTTATTTTGCTGCTATGAAACTTGGCACAATTCAAGTACATACATATGGGTAATACTTCAGAAGTGGTGCCCCCAAGCCAGCAGCGCAGGAGCGGCTAGTGAGCGGTTGCCTACTTCTTACTTAATGTATTTATTCAAATACCGGTCTATATCTCTGGAAGAAATAGTCCAAGAACAAAAATTTGGGTACCGCTGAACTCAGAACGCAGACACAGAACAACCTACTTTGACCAGAATTTTTCTATCCCCACAAGGGGGGTCCTTAGATCGGTATAATAAGAGAAAAAAAAGGTTTCATGCCATACCACGCGCGCCTTTGTGTATGAATGAAGGGGGTGCAGGTGTATGTGAGAGGGTGAGAGGAGGTGGGGGTAAGTGGGGGGAGGGGGCATGCTCTTGTTCAGAATCGGCCGTGCAGGGGTTTTCCGTAAGGGAAGGAAGAGGCTTAGAAAACAGAAGCATTAAATTCAAAACAATGTAAGTGTTATTACTCTTATAATGACCAGAATTATATGAAATATTTATGTAAAATAACACACTTTTTCATAAAGTTTATGATATCACGAAACAATGTCAATGATAACGCTTAAAATGTATAATTGAAAATAAAAGACTACAAATTAAACTCATTTACTAGGGCGTGTAAATACTCGGGTAGTAATTATATCGAGATTTATCTTATCTGCGTCCACATTGCATAGGCATTTACATAGGTCACAACATCCTATATCTTTACAGCTGCAGTTGCCCTTGCATGCAACTTTACAGTACACTAACAAGTTGTTTTGACGATTCGATGACTCAGACGATCTTGATTTTGTCATTTTGTCATTTGTACAGGGTCTGGCAGTTGGGGGTATATGGGGTATATTGTTGCATAGTGGAGAGAGAGATAAAAGCTCACAGGGCGACAGAGCAGTAATTGTAGGGAAGGGCAGTAACAAGATGCGGGCGGGCGGCGCCCGCGCACGCACGCACTTACCCGCGCATGCATGCAACTACGCACATCCTCTACCTCTCTCACATACACACAACTACTCTCCCACCCCCCTCTTACCACCCAGACGTGTAGTAACGCGGCATGAAATAATATTTTTTCTCCTATTATACCGATTTACGGACCCCCCTTCTGTGGGGACAAAACACAATTCTGGTCCAAATAGGTTGCCCTTTGTCTGCAGGGTCCAACGGTATCCTAATTTTTGTTCTTGGACGATTTATTCCAGAAATATAGAATGGTATTTGCATTAAGTAAAAGTAGGCAACAGCTCCCTAGCCGCCCCTGCGCGGCGAGCCGGGGTGGCACTATGATACATAGGTATATACTCGCATCGTGCCAAGTTTCATCCCAGCAGAATAAAGTGCAAAGTTGGATTTAAATATCTGCCTTACCATTCGTACTGCTACAAATCAATCGAGAAATAGTACCGTTTCCCACCCTTAAATCTAGTTCTAATTTCTGTCTGTTCAGTGTGAAATGTAACGTAGATTGTCTGCAAACTACTGCGCTGCAGATAACTTTCATTGGGCCACTTTAGTAGTATGGATATTCCAGAATTGCACGGACTCCCAGGATTTTTAGAATTTGAAGTTGAAAATATAAATGATGCGCTCGCGAACAAATCGCTGTCCATCCAGGATTCACAGCTGCCCTCATATTATTTAAATAAACTATGAACAATAACGGCCCCATACATACCCATGCGAAATTCCCAGATCAACAGCGACCATGTCGCAGACAAATTAATGCTCTTCTCCCGTACTTACTATAAGCAGGCACATCATCTGTTGTCTCTCTATTGAAAACCTTTCAAGACATGTTAAAGCATGCGTCCATTTTTTCTAGCAACTTACCATGTTTTACATTTTTTATTGAATAAGCAATAAAATCTATCTAGTATTTTATTGGCTAACATATTATTCCAGGGATATAATAAGAGAAATATTCAAATGCTCCAGTAAATGTTAGCCCAAAATAAACAAAAATCAAATACTGCACATTTCTTTATAGAGCACAGAGTTTGCTTTCCCCCTATAGCAGTTTGCATTTTTAATATACTGAGTCGTTTCAATGTTCAAACAAAAAGGCCTGCCTGCGTAGATGTAGTGAGATTAGCTCAAAGATTGGCATAAAAGAATAAAGTATATGAGTGTTGTTAAATGTTCAAGATAATATTTGAATTATTTAAAATTAAGACATACTTAAAAAGAGCGACATAAATAATCCAAAAAATACTTCCAATCGATCTCTAGCCAACCATGGCCCGACGACTAAACCAATTTTTTATCGGCAAACCGCATTCTCGTAAATTATTCAAGCAAGGGCACTGAATTGGAATCGAATTGAACAACAGAGCGCGCACATTTCATTTTCTGCTATAAATTTCTGGCTAAATTGGACACCACAAAAGCTGCTGTTTATTCCTTGGTGAGACGAACATTGAATTAAAATGTGGAAACTTGTGTCATTAGTGGTCACTTGTCGGAAAGGCGAACGGCGCCAGACCTTTGGATCATAATTTTAGCAACGTACTATGACATCCTCGTAGTATAAGATTCAAGAAAGCTGGCATATCTTCAATGATTTTGCATCATAGTGGTTAAATCTGGCAACACAGTTTATTGAAATTGGGAGTACCGCAACTTAAAGCTATTTTGAGCGCTTCACAATCGGTTTTTGCTTCTAACGTGTTTGTGGGCTTAAAACTATATCTCAGCGATATCTCTCATAATATCGTGATGATGTCTGAGATTTTCGAACTGTGTTGTCTCCGAAGCAATTCTTTCAATTTTTCTTTCACAAATTGATAAAATTTAAACAGTCCCAATATTCTCTATCAAGTATAATAGCAATTTTCGCTTGATCGCTTGCGATAAAAATATGGAAACTGAGTATTAAAAGTTTTGACTTGCCATAACAGGACTGAGTACATAAATATTATACCATAAATGAGATCAGCAAATGTTACTCTTTGAAAACATGCTATAGGTTGTAATACATTTTGATGTTATGCATGTCTCCTATTTTCATAAGTTATGGAGTTCGATTTATTTGAATGTTTAAGAAGTTTGGTTATTAAAACACAGGAAAGAGGATCAATGGAGATTAAAATCTCATTGACAGAGCCGAAAAAAAATTATAAGGATCCAGTTTGATGGGCTGGAAATATGCAACGAAAGGTTACATGCACGTCGGACAGTCAACGGTGGATTCAGCACCTAGCTAAATAAGTGAAATGTGTACAAATACCGAATATTCCAGAGATGGTCTTATCTGGGCCTTATAGAGTAGTAAGAGCTGGTCAGGTGTAACAACGTTTATACTCTATAGAGTGCTCCTCGCTTTTGTGATGCTGCTTTGGCGACTTTGATGACGTGATTGCGATAAGACATGTTGTTTTCTGCGTTGATGCCCAGCACGCTAATCGAGTCAGTGTTTGACCTGTCATTGATAAGTCATTTCCTGCGGTGTTTGCTTTTTTGAAAATACAGCTGCTTGAGTCTTTCCTGCGTAAAACTGCCCCATTCTACGATGACGTTTATATCCTCATTGATGGCAGCAATCCGGTTTTCTAGCTCGCGTTGGGAGCAAGCAGGGGTCATTGGAGGTCGCGATATGAATGAGGATATACGAAAGCTGTCGTCTGCAAAGCTGTAAAAAGAATTTTTTGTCCTATCTATGAGATCGTTAATACAGGGCACAACCAATACGGGATATAATATACATTCTCCCGAATTGATATCAAATTTCTCCAAGGTGGGAAGGTTCGATCCCTTAAGAAATTGGAAAGCCATAGAAGCAGTGCTGGTGAAAGTCC
>MU182559.1:207473-233398 GCA_016904865.1 Pissodes strobi | reverse complement strand
TAATGGGTTTTATCCTACTTATATTAGGAGATTCTTTAAAACTGCTTAAAAACTACAACGTCACAAACTAGAACGTAATAAAACCAAACAGCCTGCAAGTTCTTCATAAAACTGACTAGTTTTAAAGTTAATTGAGACTAAACCATTTTTTTAAAACCACAATATGAAAAGTTCTGGCAGTATATCTACAAGGTAACTATAAATCCTTTATTGTTTTATTTACCACAATAAAACCGTTTTAAACCTCAAGTAAACCTTAAATTATTTTTTATGGTGCTACTGGGGATATATATGCAAAAGAACATAAATATGCAATGAATATCAAGTATTAAAACAACTAAATTTTGATTTTTTAAACTAAGTTTTCAGTAAATTTTAATTTTAAAACTAAGGCAGGTTCAGTAGCCAATTATTTTAAGTTTACGACCTGCCTTAAAACCTTAAAACCTGTTTTTTTCTATTAAACTTTCTAATTTTGCCACTGCTGTTTTTCCTACCTCACCTCGTATTTATCAGCAATTTGAACACATGCTTCTATGATATTCATCGATTCTTGCAGACTTGTATATGATTTTTCTCGTTGCAAAATACTGTCTGCAGCAAATTCGCCTTGTAAAACTGCACTCTTAATGAGGCCTTATTATTATTTTATATTTGCTATTAGGCCCTTGATCAACGGGAAGAAGGTTCTAATAATTTGCGCAACCGTATTTAATCCGTGAACTAGGCAAGTTACTTGGCTTACATGGTAGCTTTTGCGAATCATATTTCAAGAACTGTTTGAGACTTTCGGATGGAAGACCTACCAGATCTTTAATAAATAAGACAATGGGTGGCGAACTCACCACTGTGTCGCTAGATAAAAGAGAAAAACACCCTCTTAAGAATAAGACTAAGGAAGAGGATATTCAATATGTAAAAAATATGCAAAATAGGTTTGTCAAATATCCCAGTATCTATCACCCGATTGAAATAATAATAATAATAAGACGTTTATTAATTTCATAAAAAAAAAACAAAAGAATATACAGTTGGCAAAATAACTACTTAGATACAATACATGAGATTAAAAGGCCATTGAATGAGATATTACTAAACTATGTGAATTGTGTGTACAAAGTAAAAGTATTCAAATTTGTGTTTCCAAAAATATTGAATCAATATTTTGATCTTCGTTTTCGGTTGTGCAAAAGATGTGATTCCTATAACATGAAAATAAAAAACTCTAATGGCCTGGAAAAAAGTACAGCGGAAAGAGAAAAAGGCAGACGTGGCTCGAAATGGCTTGAAGGAAGATCCAACCAAACACAAAGACACCACAATGATCATTGTTTTTCATCTGATGAAAACATTAGCAAACCCTAGTGTTTCGACAAGAGGGATCTTCAATCAACGTCTAAGCACAGGTCGAGCACACATGCACGTATGGCATGAGGGTATGGTCTGACGGAGTTCGCAATAATTTAGCTCTTGCATTATGCACTTTGTAAGAACCTATGCAGATACTCTAGTTTTCAGCTTATACAGCAACCAATGCCTTAATATGAAATTCGCATCGATTTGTGCATACATGACGGTCTCCGATTATTTTGCTTTCAAAGTCATACACCACAAGTTCCTTGTTTCCGGTCATTCTTACATGCCGTGCCACAGGGACGTTTAATGATCGAAAAACGAAAACGAGCTTACCATAATATTTTTTGCCAGATGACTGGGTAAGAGTTATTTCCAGCGCCAAGAAAAGTAACAAATTTCAGATGGTAAAAATGAAATTTGAAGATTTTAAAAGTATCACTAGGCTAGAGGCGCTAGTCACTAACAGAAAAAAAGGAGAACAAGACATAAAAGCAGAATGGCTGAAAATACAATGGCTTATCTTTAACGCTGAAAAACCGTTTAACATTTATTTCAAATATTCTAATAACGAGAATGTACTTTTTTTATAATGTTAATGTTTCTACAAAAGAACAGAGGCTACCCAAATATAAACCCAAGGCTTTTACTTGGACATCCTCTATCCTACTGGCAGTGATAAAAAACAAAACAGAGGACAATAATGACCTCGAGAACTCCGGGACAACCGCAACTGGAAGCAACGCCACGGCGCAGGTCCTAGAACAACAACATAAAGAGGCTGTAACTGTCCATAGATGACATTGCTGGCGACTCCGGCTCATCAGCAAACACAACAATCAAGGAGATCGCTGAACTTGAGCTTCTGAAGAGCAGCGATGTGAAACTTAGGCAGCCTCTAAAAGAACTGAAGCTGAAAGGCAAACAAAAGCCTGGCGGACTCTCAGGTGCTGCTAGAAAAATGGTTAAGTATCGAAAGAAGAAGCTCGACCAATCGAGACCAAATTTCAAAAAAAAATCTTCTGGGAAAGGATCAATATGAGTCCGCTCAGAAGAGAATACTTCTGAGAGTAAGATCTTAAAAACACCTAAGGGGTTTACAAAGTCGAATACTACAACGACTATAAAATCCCACCCCTCTAGACTCACATATAGCCGTATAGTTAGCATCATCCACTCAGATTTTCAGTGTAACAGATTGGAGCCTCCTATTCGTTAAACTGGACAGAAGCGAAGGGTTAAGACCTAGCTTCCACAGTTCACACTACAGGCCTGGATGGCTACAAATAGTGTGATCAGACAAAAATACTGTTGAATGGCTAAAAAGTGTGGCCAGCAGCATAGCACCAAAGGATACAACAGTAAAGGTTGTGGAAGAGGCAGATATGCCTCACACTGAGATCCTAGTTGTATATCTTCCATGCTATCAAGAGTATAACAACGAAAAAATCTTGACATTACTAGAGGTCCAAAATCGCCTAGATGTCTCGTGCTGGAGGGTTCTGAGGAGAAATCCGGTGGACCTACGATAGAGATGATATTTTCTGTCAACTCAAAAAGAGAGGCTATAAACTTAGCTTCAGATTTGGCACAGTCCAACTAAAGCCGAGATAAAAAGCCTCAAAAGATGCT
Organism: Pissodes strobi; assembly: GCA_016904865.1. Lineage (NCBI taxonomy): Eukaryota > Metazoa > Arthropoda > Insecta > Coleoptera > Curculionidae > Pissodes > Pissodes strobi. Next base: position 230,413 of record MU182559.1, on the reverse strand, counting down.
GGTGGCTCAAAGAGCAGTACGACCTGTCAGGTCGGAGAGCCTAGCCGACAGCAACAACCCCAGGTGCCAAGGAAGCCATCAGATTCTGAAACCGAGTCTAAAACTGAGGCCAAGGCAAAAGGTCCAAAGGACAAAGAGTCCCAAGACTGTGGTGTATATGAGTACGTACAAATGGCTACAAGTAATAACAATACCACCCACCGACATCCAAGATGTCTCCATGTAAACTTGCAACACTCAAAAGCAGCTTCTAGCGTGCTCAGCCGTTGCTTCAAATCGAAAAACACAGATACTGGACTAATACAAGAGCTATGGATAAATAGAGGTCAAATTAGAGTCATTTCAACCCTAGCGTGTAAATTGGTATTCTCTAAATGCCATGACACACCGCGCGTTGCTTTACTTTTAGTAAACACCTTAAATCTGTTCCGATTTTAGAGTTTATTTCCAGAGACTTAGTTGCAGCCATGATAGAAGTACCCACTAACTCTAGCAAAAGGCAAGTATTATTAACTTCAGCATACTTTCCTGGGGAACAAGAAGAACCTGCTCCCAACTGGTCCAGAGTCTGGTAATATGGTAGGACGGAAGGAACAGACAAGTAATTTAGGGCTGCTATGCGAATGCACACCACCCTATATGGGGCAGCACAAACATCGATAAGAAAGGTGAGCATCTTTTAGAATATTTGTCTTCTAAAAATTTAGACAATAATAATAAACGTAATAAACTCACCTTTATAAATGCGGTAAGAAAAGAAGTTTTAGATATAACGCTATCTACCCCGTTTATAACAAACTACGTAACCAACTGGCATGTCTCGGGCACTCACTCAATGTCCGATCACTTGCACATGCGCTTTGATATATCCGTTGAAAATACTAAAACTTTTAGCAACTGAGTGCCCAAACTTACCGATTGGATTGCCTACAAAGAGAATCTAAAGTCGGAGCTTAAGGGCGAACCGCTATCCGCTTTAACTACTGAGGAACTTAATGTTGTTTCGATAAACCTCGAAAGTGCTATAATAGCCCTTGCGAAAAAGTGGTGGAACAGGACACTAAACAGGCTAAAAACTGAGTCGAGAAAAACCTTCAATGAGGCCAAAAGACTATGAAATTAGGATAACTACCATAAAACCCTATCCGAGTATAACAAAGATCTTTGGAAATCCAAAAGAAGAACTTTTAGATCATTTGTGACGGGATAGATGAAATAGCACTTTCCAATCGTCTACAAAAAGTGCTATCTAAGGAGCAGGCAAGCGAAATGGGCCTACTAAAGGATAGAGCCCAAGACCCCTATGCTGAGACACTTGAAGAAAGTCTAAAAATTCTTCTAGAAACACACGGGTCAAGCATAATTGCCAAAGTAGAGCTGGCTCAAGAAGACGAGCCTATTAAAATCGCTCAGCGGCCTACAAAAACATAATCAGATAGGTGATACATAGCTTTAAATCCTATAAATCCCCTGGAGTAGATGGTAGTTCCCTCCAATTTTGTCCTTAATTTCATCTAGCACGGTACCAAGCACATTTCCAACTTCGCTTTTCGTTAATGTTGATTCATCTGGAACATTAAATTTTGAATATTATTGCAGAAAAGCCTTTAATTGCAATTTGGCCAGCTTAATTAAACAAATATTAGCAGCCAAAATCATTTTACATAAATATTCGTTATATTCTGACTGGTTAGGGTTTTCGATTGTAAAAGTCTCAAAAGACTGCTTCAACGTTGACTAAATGGGACCGGACATCATCTTGTTAATCTTAGCAATGTGTGACGACGTCTTAATTTGTTGGTTCATTTGAAATTCATCCGAGCAGAAAGCAACTTTTGAACAAGACTCGCAAAAATCATGATCGCCGCCATCCAAAATAAGTTTTGGATACTGGGTAATCTACCAAGTACATAGTTTTTTCGACATGATCACCACCTTCATTTTCACTTTCACTTCGTTTGTGCGTACAACACTAACTGCGCCTGCGACAAACGACACCCTCAATAATACTCGTAAACTGTAACAAAAATGAATAAATAAATAATTTATAGAAGGTATAAGATGTAGGTAAAGAAATTCTAGTTAAACCATCTGGCCAGAAAAATGCACAAAGTAATGCAATTTCTCAAAAGAAGAATAGTTTATTACTTTATGTATGTAAGTACTTTATTAGTCTATTTACTGGCTGTTAGTTCAAGTGTTCAGGCGCCATCAGCGCCTGCACCGCAATGCTCAGGCGACTGCGCGGTGGTACATAAAACGTAGCAAACGAAACATAAATCTCAAAACATGCTTGGATATGCAATAGTTTTTAAAATATACATTTCTCCCCCAAAAATACAAAAATATGCAAAAATGCATATATATGCAAAATGCATACGATTCAGTCTTTAGGCATGATCATTTAAAATTATACGATAATTTTCCTTTTATCGCTGCTCAAACTGTATCAAATACTTAATTCCTCACTTCTCTTCGCTTTGTTAACGAAAAGCTACAGAATTTCAACCGTGTTTTTACGTTGGAATAGAGCTGTTGCTCGATTAACGAGTTGTCAGGTCTAATTAAAATGCGGGGAAATAAACTCATATAATACGTGTATTGCGAAAAAAGGGTGCTTGATAAATTTTCTGTTCTTATGTTTTGTCTAAATAAAATTTGGCGAGTATGTTAAACTAATATGTATTGCTTTAACCCTTTTATGTCCAACGGTAGAAAGAGAGCTAATACAAAAAGTGCTTTCCTATATTGTTTAGCAGTATACCCCCAAGAATGATAGTTAGAATGGTATCTGAATGTTGTGAAACTGCAAAAACCATCGACTTCTTTTCACACTTTAAATGCATTATTACATTTTATGTGCCAGGAATTGCGTCTGATTAAATTACCCTTTCGATTAACTAATAAAGGTGAACGACGCATGTCAGCAACTGAAACGATTTTTCCAGGTTACGATTGATTAATATTAAAAATCTTAATTACGATATTTTTCCCCTTCTTTAACGGCAGATGTGCAGGCTTTGCAGGTAGACCGTGATATTTTTTATAGTCACTTTGTTTTCTAAAATGTGTTTATCTACATTTATCAAGTCAGAATCGGATTTGAGAAGCTTAGAGTGAACAGAAATTTTTGTTCGGATACGTTTTGAAATTAATATTTGGCAAGGTGATAAATTTAAATCAGTAATAGGAGTCTAGGCACTAATAAAGCAATATATAAATCAGACTTGTTATCGGCGCATTTCTTCAATACTCTTTTAGCAGTTTGCATGAATTTTTCTTGTTGGCCATTACTTCTAGGCTAATGTGGTAAACTTGTTATTATTTCAAATCCCTAAATTAAATGGCATATTGTTGCTACAAAAACTTTTAGTAACTCCAGGCGTAGAAAAAATAGATTTTAATTTTCTTCACTCGTTTTATTTTTATGTATATAATCTCTAGCCAATTTGAATAATAGTCTTGCAACAAACACTAAGAAACATTTGTTTTTAAAATCTAGTAGGCCACGACCAGCATTATTAAATGGTATTTCAGGAATGCCATGATACAATAATGGTTCTTTAGTTTTGCTCTTTGCAAGTTTTCACGAACTGAACATGAGAAGATTGAATTCTCAATATCTGAACTTCGACCAGGCCAGTAAACAATTTGGTAAGCTCTTCTTTTCGTTTTGCCAATACCAAGATAGGATCCATGTAGTTGTTTCAGTGTGTAATTTCGAAACACACGGGGAATTATTTCTTAATAATTTAGAAACACGAGATTTTCTTTCACATGGATTTCATTCAGTAATTTAAAATAAAATTTATCACAATCATTAGCTTTTGTTTTTAATCCGGCCAGCCATTATGGTAGCTTCTCTTCTCTTAGTTAAATTATTTAGAAGAACTCGACTCTGATGATGATGAGTACCATGCTCTTCAGGATTCAGAGCGCTTGCATATAGTACTTATTCCTCCAGAATACGAACAAGATAGTGATCAGGACGACGCCCCTAGCGATGAAGAAGTTCTAGCCAGTATTCGTGATATTGGCAAGGGTATCTTGAAATAAAGTATAGAAGTTCACACAATTCGCAAAGATGGTGGGAAAGTGGTACTTCAAAAAGACAAGTGTTTGGGACAGCCAATTGTGCCAGATGATAACGACGGCGATAAAGAAACTTTGGCGGCAATACAAAACAGACTAAAACTTGAACAGCCAAAGAAGGGTAAAAAACAGTAAGATTTCTACATAAGTGGGAGCCTGTAAATTTACTTCCTAGGTCCAATAAGCTTGAAAATCTAAAATATAAAACTCCAAAATTTGCAGAAAAATGCGCCAAATGGTCACCAATTGAATACTTCAAGTATTTCTTTGACGACACATTTCTGGATTTTATTTGCCGAGAATCTAAAAGATATGCATCAAAAACAGGTTTTCGTAATTTTTCCGTTACTGTGGAGGCCTTGTATCAATATTTTGCAATCGTTATTTTATCTGGCTATATTCCACTTGCATCTAGACGAATATGTTGGGAAACAAAGGGAGACACTTTCAATTCACTAGTGAGCAATATGTGTGAGCATTTTTGTGATAACGATGTAATTGATAAAAACGATGAAGCTGCTAAAATGTTACCACTTATAGACCATCTAAATCGCATTTTTGCTGAAAGCATTCGGCCAATGGGAAAATATTTTTCGTTAGATGAAGCAATGGAGCCGTATTACGGGAGACACAGCATGAAGCAGTTTATTCGCGGTAAATCGGTTCGTTTTGGTTTTAAGGTTTGGTGCCTGACTACTTCTGATGGCTTCCTCATCAAATTTGATCCTTAATTGGCAGCAGGTGACAAACTAGAGGGAAAAACGTTAGGATGCAGTGTTACTGAAAAAATGTGTCTAAATTTCCTACCCAGGGAAAGCATCGGTTTTGTTGACTTCAATTCTCTTATTGTACTTGAAACGTTAAGTGAACATCAGTTGTACTGTGTTGAAACAATACGATCGGTCAGGGTAGAAAAAGCTCCTCTAAAAGAGCTGAAAGGGGAAAACGTGGATCACATTTTACTTTGTACGACAAAAACACCAATAAGACACTTACTCGTTGGCATGTTAATAGTCAAGTGAACTTAGCAACCAATTTGAATGATGACAGCATTTTCAAAACAAAAAGTTCATACACGCGTTGGTCCAAGAAGAAAAGATCAAAAGTTGCAGTTGAGCAATCATCAAATGTCAATTTTTACAATAAAGGAATGGGGGGAGTTGACCGGTTTGATCAAATGCGCGGCCTCTATAGATTTAAAATAACATCTAAAAAATGGTACTGGCCCTTATTTCGGTTTTGTTTGAACGGTGCCGTAGTAAACATGTGGCATTTGCATCGAAGATGTTCGATGAACGAGGCAATGTCATTGTTGGACTTTATAAGAAGAATTGTTCTTTCTATGCTATCTTCCCCTCCGACACGTCCTTCTACAGGACCCAAACCAAAAATTTTGTCAAAAATTCCTAACGAAGTTCGATTGGATGGCAAAGATCACTTGATTACCAAAAACGAAACTCAACGCTGATGCGCAAAGTGTGGAAAATGTTACAAATTTGTGTGTCTGAAATGCAATGTCGGACTTCATCCTGATTCCTGCTTTTGTTCATACCATGAGAAGTGACTTTAAGCATGTACTTTAATATGTAAAACGCATTTTTAATAAACGTCTATGGTATTATTATTTATTGATTTTTTAATCTTTTGATTCCCAGCGTATGATATATCATACGTTAAAGAAAAAGAGACTTAAACGTCTCAAATTAAAACACGACAATATTTAACTATTAAAGCAAAGTTAAAGGCACCCTAAAACGAAATATTTTAAAAGCATCAAAAAAAAGTTTGAAACTACAAATCTAATCTAATTTTTCCAATAACTTGCAAATCATCTTCAATTCAGTCCTAGAGCACGCTACTTTGTATAGAGAAGCAAATTCTCAAGCATATTTGTAATGGCGTGTGGTTCTAGATATTTTCAATTAATATTAGTAGTAATTCTACTGAAACGAAACTCTAAATTAAAACTTCCAGAGCTCCGTCAACTTTCGCAGTTAAGACTTATGAGCTTGAAGGAGTTGCATTCATCCCTGCACAAAGCAGTCATTAAGCGCCAGTCTAGAATAATATATGGGACACAATTAGAGCAGTAAAATACCGGGATAAAAAGCAGACCTACGGCCTTCTAAAAATGCAGAGAAGTTAACAAAAATTTAAATGCCGAATTGGGAATCGCGAAATATCACTCGAAGAATATTGAAAAAAATATTTAGACGCAAAATATCTTATTAGAGAAAATCAAAGGTAAATCATTATTGCCTATTCGATATACATATTACATTTAGTTACAGTTTTATAGATGTTATGGAGCACCCCTAGAAAGGTTATTTTAAGAGATATTTAAAAGTTTTAAATGCAAAAAGTGTTTGAACCGTCAGGATTCTTAAAAGTGTTAAAAAATATCAGTTTTTATTTTTTAAATGGTTTCCTCCGAATACACCAGGTTTGATATCACTGTCTAACTAACTGGGCAAAAAGACAAAAATCGTTCCGTTTTATAAATGTGCTAGAAAGAGAACGGTATAGGATAATGTGTTGATCTAATGGCACAGGTTTTGTCATTTTTAAAAGTTAGTTTTGAAGACTGAAGTATCAAACTTGGGACCGTATACTAATACGCCATAGTTTTAGAGGTTTTTCTACCGCCTATTTTTAAATATTTTTTAACAGCCGTATTTTTATCTCATATGAACAATTGCTCCTTTGACTCTATATCAAGTTTTTAAAATATCTTCTTACACCAAAAAAAAAGTAATCCCGCAGGTGGGGCTTATTTGACGTGTCCTTATCTTTCATTTTTTATCACAGTAGACCCCGCGCAGGATTATTTTGACAACCCAGTATAATATTTTTTTGCATACACATTATTTGAAACGCTGTAGCTGTAAAAAAATACGTATAAGTATTTTTAAATTTTTTATTAATTATGCTAAATTCCAAATAAAATGTAATTTACTTATGAGTTAATAAACAAAAAATATAGACTTAAATACTGGAAGAAAAGCAAAAATAAACATAAAATTATTTTTTAATCTTCATCCTGGCAACCTAAACATTCGTAACTTTTAATTTCAGATCCTTAGTTCGAAATTCCACACACTTTGGCATTGACGCATTGAATCCATGGTTGTTTTGCATAATAACAACGAAACTCGCATTCACATTTTGTGCAAATGCTGGAGGCGGTGTACATTGGTTCCCAAACCCAAAAAGGTCGTTGGTATATTGGTTCCCTTAACAAATTGAGGGTGTCATAAATAATTATATTGGGGATGTGAAGGAATTGTATAGATATTGAAGTTTTAGTTGGTATTTTTGTTCTGTGGCTATCACTTGTGTTTAAACTTGTATTGTATTTTCGTCATGAATTTCGAAATAATTTCAAGTGAGCGAGGAAAACAGTTATTAATAACTATAAATATGGTTTCCAAAAGCACCTGAAAACTGGTGAGAAGCGATAGACTTGCACAAATAGAAAGTGCAAATCATTTGTCCTTACTTTGGATGAAGGTGACGATAATATAACTTTTACAAATCATATACAAGAACATTCCCATGATGCCGTTGTGGGGGAGTTAAACCGTCAAATCGTTAATACTGCTTGCAAACGAAAAGCTGTAGAGGACCTATCCGACAAACCTGCCAAGATTATTCGCAAAGTGCTTCAAGAAAATCTGCCATCCACAATTGTTACATCTGACATTGCTTGTGTCCGAAGATTAGACTGCTCGTCGAAAGTTTTCCGAAAAACAGCCAGGAAACTTTTGACTTCCTTACAAGGCAAACATCCAAAGTTGTAGGGGTAAGCAGTTTTTACTTTGTAACAGTAGAATTGAAGAGATAGTGATATTTTCGTGTCAATCTAATATTCAAATATTAGAAAAACTGACAAATAATTAGGTGATGCTGCACACAGTTTTTCTGCCAATTTCGATGCCAATTTTTTTACTTTACATGGGTATTGTAACGGGCATTATATTCCATTATTTTTTTCATTGTTACCAAATAAGTGAACAGAAACGTATTCAAATTTGTTCAACTTAATAATCAATATTTGTAAGGATAGTGGTATTACAAAATTGTTATTGATTTTGATCAATCCGTAAAGCAGTGGGGCAAACTTTTCCTTCAGTACAAATAATCGTTTGACGGTTTCACCTTGCCCAATCGTGGCATAGAAAAATTCAAGAATACGGCCTTACACCTGAATATAGAAACGAACATTCTGAAATTGGTAGATGGCTACGAATGATTTTGGTCTTACATTTTTAAGTCCTCATGATGTTAGCGACTGCTTTGTTTTTGCTTTACTTACGCACTTAGCACCAACAGACGAAAATGTTCAAAAGTATTCAGAATATTTAATAGATAAGTATATAACACAAGATTCTCTCTTTCCACCTTACCTTTGAGCTCAGCACTCAGCTGAACTTACGCGCACTACTGATGCCTGTGTGTCTTCTCACAAATATTTCAATGCGTCTTTTTATAAAACATATCCTAACATTTTTATTTTTTTGGAAAAACTTAAAGAATTTCAAACTGAAAATTATGTAAAATTACAAAGAGTCAATATTACGGCTAAAATACATAATGGTAAAGTGAAGAACCGCCAAAAATGTATAGAAAAAATGATAGAATCGTATTCAAGAAAGGAAATTCATAGACAACATTTTATTAAATGTGTTTCTTTTCACTGTCCTGTTACCTACTAAAGATTGAAATTATGAAAGTTATTATTTTGTATTAGTTGCCATTTTAAATGTAAAACACTATGTTGTATAATAGATTTATAAAAATCAAACCGTGCTTTATTAGATAAATCTCGGGAACCAATTCACACATAAAGGTCAGGTAAACTAAAAATGTTGGGAACCAATTTACACATAAGGATCAAGTCAACCAAAAATATTGGGAACCAATGTACAAATTATTTTTTACCCTTCTTAGTTTGGGAACCCATTTACATGTACCCTTGGAGGCAAGGCTCGCAAGTGTAATGCCATCATCGGAGGACTTTAAGGAGTTTTAGGAATTTCAGGCTGAGTTGATCGAGAATCAATGAAATTCGTGTCCCAGGTTTTGAGATGAGCTTTTTGCCTCTTCTAGCTGATTCGATTTTCATTATATCCTTTTGATTCTTTTAAAAATTCTAATAATCTGTTATCTAAGAATTCATAACCATTTCAAGATGAGTAAAGACCAGTCCCTGTAAATGCCCTTTGAAGATTGGTTTGTGTGCTTGGACCGATGGCTTCCAGCAATCTGATCAAAAGTAATGGAAATTGCTAGGTACTTAGGGATGGCTCCTTGGCATCTTGATTCATGTCTCCATCTGCCTAACACCTTTAGCTACTTTTTCTTTAATGGAATAAAAACCTCAACATCCCGAGGTAATAGGCGGTGCGTAGAGTAAAGCGGGAAAGCAGCAAAATAATTGTGGTTCTTCTTTTATCCATTTCGTACAAGTTATTCGATTTTATATAAAACGATGGGCGGTATTAAGGTACCTTCTGTTGTACCACAAAACATCACGCCTACTGATGTTTGTGAATGCTCCCTGACACATCTGCCATATAGTACGAGCATCTCCTTGGCTTATAAAGTTGCGAAGATCGTTCTGTGACGAATATCTTCAAAAAAAAATAAACTCCGAGAAGGTCCAACTGACGACCTCTGTCTTTTAACGTTCGTAGCTAGGCGGTTAGCTTGGTGAGTGATTTCTTTTTCCAAATGTTTTTACGAAATCGTAACCTGATACATTGTTATTCCATTGTGATAGATCTCTGAATTCTTTGTTCACAAAGTTTTCTTCCACGTTTTCTATGTCATCTTTGGTCATTGAAAAACTCCAGTCCCCAATGTATCGGCAATCAATGTTTCATTTCCTGGGTGTAAAACACTTGGGTGACCCGGTTTACCTACAAGGTTGCTACGTATTTTATTCAGGAGCTGTTTCTGTTGATATTACTTCCGCTTCTTATATGCTCTCCCGCCTTATCTAAGTCCTGCTCACTATTGTTTTTTTTTATAATTACGGGCGCAACTTTTTATTATAATATCTCATAGTCACTGCCGTTCTACGTTATTCAACTGAAAACAATAACAAATACTATAACCTCAAATTTTGCTTTAAATCGGGTGGTGCCAAAGTAGTCCCTCAATATGCTAAAGTATCCTTGGAAGCCAAAATAGCCCCCAGTTTACGATATATTTGGAATCGACAATAAACGGACTATCCAATGGATGAAACATACACACCAGGGTGATCTATTTAAAAAAGGTAGTTTTAGAGAAATTTAGGATCTTTATTTGTGTAAAAATGGCACAGTTCAGAAAAAATACCTCATCTTTGGAAGTATAAAGTTTCCCTAGATCTTAAAATAAAAATTTTAAGGCTGCTGAAAAATCCTGTGCAGCCAGCATGTGGCATTACAATATATTTTCTTTCTTTCTGCAACTCTGCCTTCCTGCGACAATCATACGGTCAGTGTCTTTTTAAAATACTATTATTTCAAACGCCGTTTACAATCAGCTACATAAATTATAAGAATATTGCAGGAATTAATATTAAATATTTAAAATGAATTAATACATGGTGGCTGATATATTATTATATTTGTATAAACATTTACGTCAGCTGGTTTTATTCCTTAGATTCAAAAGGGATTGTAAATATGACAGTGTTCGAAATAACGTACTACTATGAAGACGTGCCCCACAGTAGCTCTGGAAAGCCTACTTGACCTCGCTTTGCTGCATATATGCATAGAAAAGGAGGCCTGGACCAGTGCGAATAGAGTCACTCAGACAACAAAACTGAAGTCAGGAACCCAAGTGACAAAAGAATCTTTAATATGGTTTTCAAGACGTTGTTTCAGCCAAATGAATAAGACTCAGTTAAAACCTTCTGCTCTAGACAACCTCTTGAAAGCAAGATAAAGGCCCTCTTACAGCCAAAGGGCCCACTCCTATGAGGGTCTCAAGACCAAACCTTATAGCTTGTTTAAAACCAACTTGCATTGAAATCGATTCTCTGATCATTGCCTTCAAGGCAATCATAAAACTCTTAACAAGTATCATTTAAAACCATAGAAATTAGAGTGATCTAAGATTAGGATAAGTTTAAGAACTCTGAGATTTATAATATCTTTAATTAAAATTATCATAACCTGTAAACCAGTTACATCAAACAAATATATCCGTCATGTCATGTCTAGTCGGTGATGCATTCCAACTCCTAAGAAAAAATATGGTGGAAATGCAATACCAAAGTCTGGTACATTCGCCGAAATAGGAGAAAAAAATATAAGGCAGTGGCTTTTTCGATGAAATATGCGCGAATTAACGCGCTCTAAATTTACTACAATTTTTAAATAATTAAATTATTGCTGATTAATTCTTATTATGGTTTAATTATTATAAACAAACATAAAAATGTTTGCTTGTAATCTTATATTGCATTACTGTTAATATCTTCTTATTTTTTAAGGTATGAACTGCGAAATTTTGATAAAATTATTGAATAATATTGCCTCCCTAAAATATGTCCAATATAAAGGCTTGTATTGCTTGTAAAAAATATGGCTTCTTATCATTTTAAACCTCAAAGTTTCTTTGAAAAAAGGCATATATCCTATTAGTTTTGTCATAACCTTTTATTTACTGCAATTAATCTGTTTACTCCTAACTGTTCCTTAGAGTAAAGTTTATTAGTCTTGACCAAGGTTGCACATAAAATTACTTGGCCTTAACACGGTGTGCCGCATAAGTCTTCTACCGCTGCGACCAAGTTTTCCGTACCCAATTAGATCACCATAACCTCAAATTTTGTCCAGTTTTATCTTTTCATTTATTATCTTTAAAGATTGCAAGTTCACTTTTTTTTGAAATTACCACTTCTTTTAACTTGTAAGTATTTATGTGTAATATTTGCCATTTTTAACAAAATTATATTGAACACCGCTACTGAATCACGACAGATAGTCAGAATGACAAGATGGCCGCCTTAAAAGAGCTCTAGGCGGTGGGGGTAAAAGTAACGCTTTAAGAAAACAATAGAAAAAGTCTAGTAGGATTTTTTAAAGATTATATGGCTTTAATGAAGCAATATATTTCCCCGTAATTTTAATACAGTCTTTTAAGTAGCCAAGACTTGAGCTTTATTGCTATCTTATGTAAAACTGCAGGTTTTATGAAGTGCTTAAAAAATATGTTTTAAATCCAGCCTAAAACTGTTGTCTTGAGACAGATCATTTTAAAACTAAACATATTTTAAACCCTCCAGAAGATCAACAAGCTTTAAGATTGATAACACAAAATGCTCGTTAAAGCTAACACAAGAGTAACCGGTCTCAACTCCATGGACACTTAATATTATTGCTGCCAAGGCTGCTTTAAAACTTATTTTAAATGGACTTAAAGGTCTGTTAGCATGTTTGAAGGTGTTCATAAAACCCAGTACTTCTACCGACCATTTTACAACTATTTTAAAGCTGATAAAAATCTAACTAGCATTTAAATTGTTACTTGGGGGTATAGCATATTTACATCAGAAAAATGTTAAATTGCCAATAGTCCAAAAACTAAAAATTTTTGGAATAGATAACCTTATACAAAGCTTCAACTTACATACTTTTAATGCTAAATACGATAAGATTATAAGAATAGGAGAGAGGCAAATTTGTTACTTTTTTATCACCCTGAATTTATTTATTATAAAAATGTCAATGCAGATCATCAATGTAGATCCCTTTCTACAAGGAGACCAAGTCCAATTAAATAATAGAGTCTTTCAATAGGATAATTTGATAGTTATCTTTAGACCTGCAAAGGTAATTTTTGATATAAAAATCAAGAACGTCAAAAACGGTTAGATTGAATTATAGAATATTATATATAAAATATATCTGGAATTTATCCAAGAATTGAAAAATGCCTTAATATATAGGTTATTCTGTTTAAAATAAAGAAGTTAATACTTGCCCACGAAAATACCAACAACCTATATACATAAAAATAAAATTATTATTTTAAAAGTTTAAGTAAATCCAAACAATGTTTGTATTCAACTTTTTTTGGTACACCCCGTAGATTCTGAGATAAGGTGTCATCCCTTAATAAACGGGCCACCCTGTACGCAGCTTTCAAAAATAGCTACTAAAACCTAAAATTTTAAACAAATAACGTTCTATTATATTGAAAATAAGAAATAGTTTACCGATTGACAACAATGTTTGGCCAATATTGGAGAAGGTCTGTAAATTACTTACTGCTTGAGATGCTTATACTATTTTTTACCACCATATACGCAGACATTAAGTAAATCAAACTTTTTGAGCAGTTTTATTTTGGGTACGATTTTTGTCTTGTAGCTATATAACAAACTTTTTCATAATACCTCTCTGAAAACTATCATTTTCGACGTCTCTGTAGAGCAAAGAAAGTAAGTCTTTTCGGTCCGGGCACGGGAAAAATTTTCCCTGTCCCTAATTAGGGAGCTGGAAAAGTTTTCCCGCTCCCTGATTTTAAGTTTTAAATTTGCAGTTATTTAGTCACAGAATAAGCCTAAAGTATAATAAATTGGGTTAAAATTATACAACGATGTAGTCTACAAGATTAATCTAGTACATTTTAGCGTCAATAGTCTAATTTTAAGTAAAATTATTTTATTTATTCTGACCTTACTTGTCACAAATACTTCAAAATTAGCTGCCTATTCAATTACAACAAATCATACAAACACATTTCCATAGCAACGCTTGATGAATATTAGATAAATATCTGTCTTGCTTGTCTTGCAAGTTTGAAGTTTGCTTTCATTTGAAAATGTATTATGACATGATGTTGGATACGTAAAATTATAATACTTTTATGTTTATGTCCAGATTTCAGAGAGGTATTATGAAAAATATCGTTCATTACACGTCCAGAAACAGCTTTTCCTGTGCTTACACGACTTCCTGTGTTCGGCTACGCCTCACATCAGAAACTTTCGTGCGCGCACCGGAAAAGCCTAGTTTCCGGACTGGTAATGAAATATACTATTACCTTAGTTTTGAATTTGTTGCTATGGATACGTTGGTAATTATATTTCTTACTGCCAAGTCACTGTCATAAGTCTGTGACAAGTTTTTAGAAATATTATTTACTCGTAAATCTCTTAGTATGAGTAACCCTGAGAGCGATGAAAATACAGACATTAAACAATCATGAGAAATAGAAATGTTCCTCTACAATATCATTGCTATGAGAAACTTATACAACTTTCAAGAAGTGGCTTGAAGGAAATAAAGGAAAGAACTTAAACAAAAAGTCTTGTTGGCATATTTTGTACAAAGAAGTACTAAACTGAGGTCTCCTGGTAGTTTATGGGCTGAGTAGTCCATGCTAAAAAGCACAATTTTTTTGTAAGGGTATTGATATTTTCAAGTTTTCCAAGTTGATTGCGTTTCTCAAGCGAAAAAAATATTAGACAGGCTGAAAAAGGCAAGTGCTTTTACAAAAGAAGTAATGACCAAATTTTTGATAGAAGCGTCAGACGAAATATTCTTGATTCATAAAGTAAATTAAAATTGAGATTTAAAAAAAAATTAAAGAATTAATTTAATATGCAATTTTATATATACTGTTCAATATCAATATTCAAGATATCGAAGATTAACAATTATATACGACTGTAAATATTCCAAATATCAAAAAGCACAGGCAGTGTTCATTTACTGTAGTCAAAATGAAAAAAATCATTATATATTTGGAAATAATTAAAAATATATCATACTTTGACCAACCCATATTACATCTTTGCTATTGTTTTTGAAGTACCGAGATGAGAAATGTAGTACTTAGATAGTGCGTAAGAATGTGATAAGAAAATTTCCCATGGAAACTGCTGAATACTTAAAAATTACAAAATGTAATCAGTTATATCGACCGTTCATTTAGGCAAACTTCCGCTACATTTTTAGTTAACAAAGGTAACGTTTTAGGATCAAAGCGACATGGAGGCTGAGACTCCTCGACTGTAGCTGAAAGTTATGCCGAGAATTCCATCCGGAATAAAATTCAGTTTGCTGGAAAAAAATTACATCGCGATTGTTTCTTGTTCCACGTTTTCTGTTTATACAATTAATACAAGCGGTATCGATAATAGATTAAAATCTACTCCTCCAACTAAGATTAATAATTATAATAATTTTATATTTCATTTTAAAATAAATAAATATATAATAATATAATTATTTTTAATACGAATATCTATCAAGACTGCCGACAATATCTAATGAGAATTGCCAGTTTTTGGACAAGTTATACGTAATTTACATGCCAGTCAGCTAAAAGGTAAGTAAATTACTTACCGCCGGGTTATCTCTAGCAACAATTAAACGAAACCTATCGATCTAAAATAGATAAGGTAAATAATTTAAAATAGCATGCTCGTCAAAAAATCTTTTATCGCTTGTTACATGTAGCATCCACTTGATAGTTACGCATGGACTGGCCATAGTACTTTAGAATATATCTCACACTTAAAATTTCATCAAAGGAGAGCTAGCAGCTGAAAATAATGAAAAGAAAACATACGATGTGAAGTTTTAACTTAAATAGGTCGAACTAACTGACGGTGTCACCGAGAAAAATATATGACTTTAAAATGGGGTAAGCTTTAACTTAAATTAGTGCTATTTTTCCGCTTGGTAGTTAGAAAAAGTAAATATTTTCCTTGTTTTTAATGGTATACTGAGGCATTTTAGTTAAACCGGAATTTCCAAAATAGAAATAGAAATTCGTGTGTTGCATTTGGGTCAATGGGCTTTGAGTTAGTTTGCATACTTATTTTAGACGGCTAGTAGAACCTAAACTAAGCATAATTATAAGTTAGTGGCAAATGTCAATGTAACATAAGTAACCATATCACAAGTGATAATAGGCAAAACGCCAAGTGTCAGTTAGAAAATAGTAAGAGACCAGTGATGAAGTGAGAAGTGACCGGTAACAAAATATAACTTATGACAAAGCATGTATTTAACTAATCTATTTAATTATTTTATATAGAGTGATTCAGAAATCGGTCACGAAGATCACGGAGCTTAAGGAGATGACCCTACATGATAAAATAATGGTAGAACTTCATATATAATTTTTTCGAAATGTCATTGGGTTTCGAGTTACATTCTGTCAAATTTCAATACTTTTCATGTTTACTTTTTTAAATAATTTGCTTACGCAAAATCCGGTATGACTAATATTTGGAGCATAGACTAGGCTGATTGCGCTCTATTATTTTAGTAATAATTTAAATCGATTGATTGCCGCTACCTACATTGAAAATTGATTTCTGACATAATTTTTAAACCTTAAGAGCTACAGAAGTTTTCCGAAAGACTGAAACAAGTCCTTTAAAAAAGGTAGCTTGCTAAATCTAATCGATAAGAGGCAAATCGTTCTTAAAAATTATGTCGCAAATTAATTTTGCCCATTTGAATAGGTGCCACCACCTACCAGGGTAGTAGGTATCAAACTATGCTAAGGTCAGTGTATGGATGAGCAACCGGTAATGCAGAGTTGGCAAGAAGATATTATTTGGACAGTTATCCAGGTGCCAACATTTTCTAGAGTGCACAGGAGACTTGCTGAATATGGTTTCTTCAAAATTTATAATGGATATAGGGAAAGGCCTAGAAATGCTAGAACTGTGCAGAAAAAAGAAAGAATTCTTGAGATTATTGAAGATAGTCCAGATACCAGTACAAGAAAAAATTGGAATGCGGTGCGGGTCAATCAGGATAGGATATGCGGAGGGTACTAAGAGAAGAACAACTGTATCCATTTCATTCGCAAAATGTGTAAGACCTTTATGATCATGATTGGCCCAGGCGATTGGAAATGTGCAATTAGATCCTAGCTAACTACGAACGCAGCCATCGACTAATGGGCCTCATATTATATACTGATGAATCTGGTTTCACGCGTGTTGGCATAACAAATCTGTATATCATCCACACATATGCCTACGACAACCCACACACTGTGGTAGAAACAAAACATCAGGCTGGGATTATTGGTCCCCATTTTTTTGATGGCTCATTAACTGGTGACCAAAATGTTTTCCAAAACGTATCCCATTGTATCTGACAGATGTACTATTGGATATAAGGGCTCTCATGTTGTTTCTCCAAGATGGAGCCTCGCCCCACTTTCGGGTTCGTGTACGGGAGTATTTGTGCAGCCTACCCTGAGCGATGCAGTGGACGAAATGGGCCATTGACATAGGCAGCGAGGTCCCTGGACCTTAATCCTACGGATATTCTTCTTCTGGGGCTATTTAAAGCGATTGGTGTATGCTGTTCCAGTCATTGCTAACATTTCAGCTACGTTGGAACAGGGCAGTTCGGTGCTTAGGTAAATTTAATATTAAAACGCGTTATGCGATTATGCGTGGATTATCGGAAATGAAGCTTCTGGCGGTATAGCTATCAAAGCTAAACAATTTTGGCAGAACAATTTTGAATGTAGGTAAAGTGCCCTCTAGCAGCACATAATCGAACTGAATTATTACTAAAATAATGGAATGCAATCGACTTAGTCTATGCTCCAATCATTAGCCATATCGGATGTTGCGTAAGCAAATAATTTAGCAAAACAAACATAAAAAACTGAAATTTGACGGCCGGCAACTCGAAAAGCAAGACATTCCGAAAAAACATTATATGCATCTCTACCATGATTTTATCATGTAAAATCACCTGCTTAAGATTCGTTATTGATTTTTGAATCATCCTGTATGTTGGTAGTCATCCATTAAGATATTAATTGTCATAAATAATAGCTAGGATCAAAAAACCGAGGCGAGAGTTCAATAGGGAATTTATAGTAGAAAAACTTCCTCAATGCATTTTTTGTTTGGAAACTATCTGAAAAATAGACTGAGATAAAATGTTAACCATTGATTTATAGGTAAAAAAATGAAGGCTTATATTTTTTTTAGGATAAAAATATTTTTTATACAAAAGTTGACCAATACAAATTTTCATTAAAAGCCTTATAAGAAAGCTCTTTAGAAATGATGATGCCTTATATACAGGTTGAAATAGTTGAATTTAAATTTTTCGCCATTTAAGTTTTGACTCAATACGTCAGCACATAATAGTACGGCAATAATAACTACAATAACTAAATAATTATTAACTGATATTTATTTAAAAGTAAAAAAACAGTTTTAAACGAACTTGATGGGCAACACAAGAATTCATCGTTTATTAATATTTTTATACTGTTTAATGTGTAATTTTCCACACTGTTGTTACCGGGTCGGCTCGACAGTAATTTAAACTAAGTTGAAGATGAAAGGTTATTATTTTAAACCAAAAATAAGTACAAGTGAAATCGGAACAACCTGATGCTACGGAATTGTTAAAATTACCTTAACAAGACATAACGTCACATTTTATTGAAAACATATTTGAAAGGACATTTTTTTATCTCTTGACGACGGAACGACGGCGCCACTTTCCAGGTTAAAAATATTCCTAATAAAATAATTAAACAATTAAAAGTAATTTTTTAGTTGCAATTTTTAAATGTTAACTAATGTAAAATGATGCTTTACGTATAATTATTATGATATAACTTCATATTTAATTGAAACATTTCTTAAAAGTAAAGGGAGGGCTACGAGTACAAGAAAATTTAATTGGGTGTGCCAGCCAATATATCCGCTATACATACACACAATCGTCAAAAATTCTGAATGTTTCCATATTGTGAACTAATTAAAATCATTAATTAAATATCACCCTGTCGTACGTTTGAACTTGAACTTGAAAAATGTTATATAAACATTCACTGTTAATTATAAACAACTTGAGCGGTCGACGGGAGCGACTTTAATCCTTAATGATGCAGCTATCAGCATTTTGTAACATATAAATACGCTGGCAAATGCCAAGTTAATCAAGGCTTTCGGGTCTCTCAATCCGCTCAATTTAGTTGCTGGGCAGTACACAGGTACGTCCACTTCTAGTTGTTCTATCTCACAACCCCCATATCTGAGAACACCTATGCACAGGTATAGGATTGTCAGGTCCTTACCTAACCTGGATGAACGTATGCACAGGTATACGGCATTTAGGAGCTACTAAAAGTATAAGAGAGAGTCGAATTTTTGAAATATAAGAATTTCCAATAAAGGGATAGTTTTTGAGGAGTTTTAAAAAGTAGTGAAAGTGGCTTAGCAATTTGCGATAACCTTAAAAGACTTACCTTATAAATATCAGAACAAATACCTAAATAAAAGACAACCCGCTCACATAAACTTTATTAATAAGATAGTGACGTCACTATGCCAAATATCCTTTAAAATAAGCCACCCTCGCTTGCCAAGTGATTTAATTTGAGCGTAGTGACACTCATAATTCATCTACATCACATCTAAAATAGTGACGCCAAGCAATTTAGTGTTAATTGGACCTAGTGCCGCCATCTTAATGAATCTACGTCACAACAACATTAATAAATTAAATTAAACAACAAAATCAAGTAAATCATTAAATAAGTAAACATTTAATAAACGCAGGCTAGGTCAGTTTAGCTATTGCATAAAATCTATACATATAATAAGCACATATTGGTTTCGATTCACGCGCCGAGGTCCGGCCAAGTGCTGCCATCTATGAGCGGTCGGCGTCACCAAAGACAGAGTAAGGACTGGTGCTGCATCCACGGACGCTCGCCGAAGTACGGGCGGTCGACATCACAAGCGCCATCTAGGGGTCTTTGTTCATACCTGGAACAAAGAAAGAAAGAAGGTAACTACGTTGTGGGAGCTGCTTTATTTTTGGCGAAGGTGCTAGTCAGTACCGAAAACACAAATATAGTTAATTATATGGAACAGACATCAAAATGGAGCAATACAATAGATTTGTATAGGAGAAACTAAAGGAAACCATGGAGCAAGCAGGAGAAACAAGAGAAGAGGACGAAGAGAGCAAAAATATAATTATATGAAACAAGTACTCAAGTAAAAGAAGAATTTAAGCAACTAAGAAAACAAAACACAAAAACTAGGAGAGACCCGAAGCTTCAAAATGTAAATAGTGTAAATATAAAACCCAAGTGCTCATAGAAAATGATATATACAAGGCACTTAGGAGGTTAAAATATAAATAAGGTAAATATATAGTGAAACATATAGAATATATAGTGAAACATAGCATAATATAAGCCAGAGTGTAAATAAGACAAGTATATAGATAAACACACTTAGGAAGTTAAAAACTACATAGAAAAATAAACATAGTATAGAACCTAGGATTTATGAAGCAAAATGAAGCTAGAACATTAGCGAGTAAACTATGTATGCAAAATAAATGGGTGAAGCAAATGTGAAGATATACCTATACAGTAAAGCACAAGTAAATGTGAGTTGTCATTAAAATTGTGTATTGAGAGTATATACAGAAAGAATAAATGTGTATACGAGGAACTATTATAAAATAAAGTATTCTCCGGCCTAAATAAGTTTGCAAAGACGGATGGTCTAAAAGATAACCTCACAGCAAACAATTTAGGCATCGGAAAGTTGAGCATTAAGGGACTGAAGTAGGTACGCTGACGTTCAAGGAAGTCGAGCAAATATTTTGGTACCAGAGAAGCTCAAGGGCAAACTACCCAGGTGAAATGTTACATTAGCAAGAAATGTTTATGTAAAGCATGAAGAATATAGAAGAAGCATACATAAGTTAATTATGTAAAGTGAGAAGAAATATAGAAGAAGTTGTTTTTGAGAAAAGAAGAAGCTTACATGGTGAGGAAATATATAAGCAAAAGGTGTTTATGTAAAGCTAATAAATTGAAATAATGGAGAAATATATAAGCAAAAGATGTTTATATAATGTGTGAGAGCATACGTGGATATATAAATAATAATATGTTTCCCTGTCCTAGAAAATTTACAGAAAGCTAGCTTAGATATACATAGCGTGCCTATATACATTTAAAGCAAGCCTTGAGTAAGAAAAACTTAAGATATGGAAAGTAAATATAAGAAACACAGAATAAAATTAATATATGGGAAAATGTATATGTAAGCGATACCAAGAAGTGTATAGAAAAGCAGTAAGAAATTGTAAATAATGTATATATAACCTTACCTTGAGAACATGCGGCATGAATCACAATCCAGGCCCAGTCAGGAGCCATTGGAAAGCATGAATCGAGTCCATACAGGACTTCGCCATTCGAATAATCACTAGCAGAAGTATCCCCATTCTTCGACTAGGTATTCCTAGAAGATAAAAAAGTATAAGAAATTATAATACATGAATGAAATACCTGCAGCAGTAGACAACGAATTAGATAATTTAAAAAATAATTGAATAATAACAAACCTTAAATCAAATCTTGCCAAGTATCTAATATTGCCAAAAATCATATTTATGACACTTATATTTGATTGTATTCTTTAGCCCATCCAATGCCAACACACACACGAAGAAGCAAATCAAGTCGACGCCATTTTACCACGCCTTTCAAGGAACAAAGAACTGAAAGAACCCATTACGACTGGTATCTGCTACGAAGCGCCATCGAGCGACAAGCAGTCCGCAACACAAAAGCAATTCATTTTTCATATTGCAATTATTTGGATTCCTCCTTCCGTTTTTGTATTCTGCAGAAAATATGTAGATACCGCGTACGCATTTTCGTATGCATATACTAGGATTTGATGTAAACGCTATTTCTTTTACAGTTTTTTATGCTCTTTGGTTTTGTTATATTCCAATATTGTTTCAGGTTTCTATTTCTTGCTTGTTGGGTTACTTTTTCGTAGAGCATTGTGCTAAGCAAATTATCGACTTGTTCTTTGGAACATAACTGACCATTGTTAATTTGTTTCTGAAGCAAAACATTAACGAAAATATTTCTTTGTCTTTAGATGATTTTAACTCTAATGGAATATCTTTCTTATTTTGACGCAAAATTCCGACGACAGAAATATTTTTTTCAACAGATATATAGCCAATGGAATACTGGTACAGATATTGTCTACAGCAAGGTTTAATCGTGTAATATGAATATTTTGTACTAAATTCTTCACATCAAATCCTAAGTTCGTGTACACGTCTTCTCAATAGCATTTCCAGAAGAAGATTCGCACATCCAAAATATTTTTAGCCCATATTTCTCTGGCTGACTCGGCATGTGTTTTATAAATTTGCATCATCCTCGATAGGGAACAAGTTATTTATCTATTGTAACGTTCTGCTCAGAAATCAAGTTCTTTGTGCAGTTTTTCGCAAATATTTGCCAAATATATGATATTATAGCAAGCTTGCCGGTTTCTAATCTTGCGGCTTTAGTGAGTTTGTTATCAAATCTATAAAACCTTCCTATTTCTTCAAACCTGAATACTGACATTATTGCCCTGTATAAAGTGTTCGGAATTTCCCCGCCAAAAGGTTCTCTTATTGGGACATTCGAACTGCGCTCAATACCTGCTTGTAATACTAAAACCCAAAAGGCATGTAACTCGTTGATATCAAGGTTTTTACAATATTCTTGGAATAATATACGCGTTTACCCTCTGTATTAGTGCAATAAACATATTTTTCAATTATTTCTTTTGAAAAGAACAATTTGAATGCTTCTGAATGAAGGTTATGTTATGAATGTTATGTGTTTTTGTGTCGAGATACAGATCTCTAGAAGAGGGCTGCATAGTGTTTGTTGTAAAAGTAGTGAAAACATCATCATCTTCACCGCTACATGTTTCTGAAATCGGCCTTCAAGCCAGAAACTCCCCATCTTCTCAATCACTGCTTTCCCCTGAAGGTCAATCATAATTTTTT
>MU182559.1:180758-197473 GCA_016904865.1 Pissodes strobi | reverse complement strand
TATATATATATATAAACTAATTTTTAAGTATATCCCTATACCTAATTATTTTAAATGAAAATGATTATTATGAAAAAGTTCAAATTTTTCATATTTTCACCCTGATAGAGATATTAGTGATATTTTACGCTGTCACACCGCATTTGGCCGTTTATATTTAAAAGCTATTTAACGAAGTAATGTGTCAATCTCAACTCACTTTTTCGTAAGCCTTACTGATAATTTAGTTAAATTAAATCATATTTGAGTTATTTAAGAGTAAGTAGATAGATACGTATTAAATAGGCAGTGCCTATATATGTTATGGCACGTATATAGATGGTGGGATACCTATAATCATGACTGATTACCTAGATTACGTATTAGGTATATACTTATTTTTACGGTTAGCAAAATATTCAAAGTCAAATCTCTATTATACGTAATAGAGATTTGACAGCATGACAATAAACTATAAAGGCTACTTAATTTCAGATATTGACACAATTTAAAAAATGTTAGCACTTAAATTCAAAAGCAATCGAACACAGGTCTCAGAGAAATTTAAAGAAGGTTATTCTTATATGTGTTATTTTTATGTAAGTTCAATAGAGCAGCAAATCGATGATATTTATAATATTTCAGCTTTTGGAATTATTTTTTGCAAAATCTACATCTATATTATTTATTTATGCACCACCAACCTTTTATAATTAGGATAGGAGCTGCATTGCTACTTACAAAGTAAGAATTCTGCCCAAAATCGGGTGCAATCATTTCTTTCGCAAAACAAGCAACACCGAAGCGTAAATTACAAAAAGAATAGAGTTTAAAAAGAGCCCTCTTAAAATTAAAGCAAACAGAAATTTGCCCGACCGGAACAGACAGAAGGAAATCCCCAGCCTATTAAAAATGTATTCAAAGAAATTCATTTTCTTTGCGAAACATTTAAGTCAAAAGCAAATACCCGGATGAAAACAATCCTGAAACAAACTCGAAAGAGAAAGGGAATTAGTAAATATACAATCATTGTTTTCACCGCTTTTAATTTAAGCTTTTATATGAGACGCCGCAACTCAGAAATTTGGCGTCTTGCATTTATTATTTTTCAAAATTACTTTCTTGTTTTAAGTAGTATAATATATCTTGGGATTTCTATAGAAATTACTTTAAGTTTTAACCACTACGAAGTGGTCTGCCAGACACCTGCTGTCATATTTTTCAATTTACTTCACAGATACCTTCAAGCCTGTTACCACAGCATATGCAGGACTCCTGTTCCATTCTGAAGATAAAACTTTGAACTCCCTTATTTCTATTCACTATTTTATAAGGCGGAGTCAGATTAGAAATATTTGCGAATTTTTGGCTAAGCTGTGTCAGGAACATATTAGTATGAATGTATTATTGATAATATCGTATAATTGTTGACCTGTTCATATTTTAAAAATATTTTTCTTAAATAAAAACTATGCCGGGTATTTTTTTGGCGAAGAATGTAAGTGAAAAATTGTAAACCCATTTAAATAAAAAAGCATATTCTCGAAGCTATATTGGAATTCTAGCCCTTGAAACCCACTTATAGTTCAGTTTAATGCAACAAAAATCCAACTGGACACGTTTACTAAGAAAGCTAATACGGCGGGCCCTGACATCATTATAGCAGGATCTGCCATTCCTTCATCCTCCCCAATCGGACTATTGGGTGTCTCGGTCAACAGCAATATGTTCTGGCATGACCAGGTAGCTGACATCGCAAAATCAGTCTCACAGAAGCTTGGTGCGCTATTTTGCAATAGAAAACTGTATAAACTTAATGGAAACTGAAAAATGGTTAACGTTTCGAGGAGCAAATCTGTCCCCGTCGTCAAGAATGAACAAATCTAAAAATGAAAATGGTTAGTATATGTAAATAGCAGTAAAAGCTAGCGCAAAACTGTCAGTTTCATTTAGGTTTTTCAGCTTCGTTATGACCACTAAACTAGCACTTGTGCAGAAACCTGTATACACCGCAGCAGCTACTCTTGCTCTACAAAGCGCAAATAAGACCGTGCTTAAAATATTGCTTACACGTCTGGGGTGCCGTAGCTTAGAACTCCCTAAAGCTGGTGGACTCTATTCATTAGAGTGGTCTGCGTGTCGTCGGTGAGCTGGAGTTGACTGGGGATTTGGATAGTCTGGAATACCGTAGATATGTGGCCGATATTTGCCCTTTTTATAGATATTTTCACGGCAGATGTTCCCAGGATTTAGCTAGCATCATCCCGCCCCAGCAGCGCCTGTCGGGCAGTAACGACAGACGGCTAGAGCGCAGTTGTTCGTCGCACAACTGGAAACACCTAGAACGTCACTCTACAAGAACTCCTTTGTCTGGAGCACTACATCATTGTGAAGCTCAGTCTCAGGACATCTGTTTCCCCCTAGTTACAACCTACAACTATTTAAGAACCATGTCAATCATCATCTCCGCACACCCCACGGCTCGTCGAGTGCCATAGGATCTCCCTTAAGTGTGTGTGCCATAAAAATGTTCATGTGTTTTGTCAGGGTTTTATTATAAATAGTAGATTGGAGGGCATTCTCAATCTACTTTTGATAAGTACTTGCATTCAAATGCATGGTGTTTTGAGTCTAAAGAAATATTTTAGTTGCCTATTGTTAGAAAAAAGGACGAAATTGGAAAAAGTGTTTAGATATTTATATACATAATTTATTTTTATAGACATTGACACCTCAATAATATTAAAACAACAAAATTATGGCCAAAATTATTTGTCTTATTGTTAATATTGCTTAAATTATCAAAAGTCACAATTTAAGAATATAGATCCAGTTAACAATAATAATGGGACCCTGGATTTTGCCGAATAATTTTTGAATATGGAACCAAGTATGTACACAAAAATACTTTCGAGGCGAATAAATTACAGTATTTTTAAATAACTTGCATATTTCCAATAATCTTTCGGCATTTTTTGGTTTTCCAAGTACCAGTCTCAGGCATTTCTTTCTCTTCCGAAATTTTAACATTGGGAGTGTTTTTGTTTTCAGGGCCTCAACTCGTGAAAAATTGCATGCTACATTTGCCACACATGACGTCATACGCGTGAGAGATCGTTTTAATTTGTTTACTTATTCTTAAATTTGATCAGAAGGTATCGGAATCGGTTAAAATGACTAAGATAAATTGGAACTAACTGAAAATAACAGAAAGCTTATTGAACTACTAACCAAAACATGCCGAAAGTAACCAAAAGCACCAAAAAGGGCTAAAACGTATCGGAACAGATTAAAAACATTAAAGTACGTTAAAATTAACCCAGATTAACCGCATTTTGGCGACAAACCAAAACTAACCGAAAATATTAAAATCGGTTATAACGTATCGGACCCTCTTCAAGTGACTAAAATAAATTGCAACTAACTTAAAGTAAACAAAACTTGATTGAATGACTAATTAAAACTAACTAAAAACACCAAAACGGTCTAAAACGTATCGGAACTGAATAAAAATATTAAAATAATTTTAAACTAACCCAAATTAACCTAATTTTGGTGACTAAACAAAACTAACCAAAAATATTAAAATTGGTTATAACTTATCGGAACCGGTTCGTGACTAAAATAAATTAAAGCTAACTGAAACCAAAACTAGTCAAAAATAACAAAAAACACCAGACGGGCTAAGCAGATTAAAATTATGAAAGTAAGTTAAAACTAACCCAAATTAACCGAATTTCGGGGACTAACCAAAACCAATCGAAAACATTAAAATTGGTTATATCGTATCGGAACCTGTTCAAATGTCTCAAATAAATTGGAACTTAACTTAAAGTAACTGAAAGCTGATCGAATGGACTAACCAAAACTAACTAAAATTACCAAAACGGGCTAAAACGTATTGGAACAGATTAAAAATATTAAAGCATGTTAAAACTACACCAAATTCACCGAATTTTGGCGACTATGCAAAACTAACCAAAAACATTAAAATTGGTTATAACTTGTCGGAACCGGTTCAAATGACTAAAGAAATTAAAGCTAACTAAAATTAACCGAGAGTTGATTGAACGGCTAACCAAAGCACCAAAAAGGGCTAAAACGTATCGAAACAGATTAAAAATGTTAATGTAAGTTAAAACTAATCCAAATTAACCGAACTTTGGCGACTAACCAAAACTAACCGAAAACGGGCTAAAACGTGTCGGAACAGATTCAAAATATTAAAGCAAGTTAACACTAACCCAAATTAACCGAATTTTAGCTACTAAGCAACACTAAATAAAAACATTAAAATTAGTTATAACTTACGGTTCAAATGACTAAAATAAATTAAAGCTAACTGAAATTAACAGAAAGTTAATTGAACGGCTAACCAAAAGCACCAAAAAGGGCTAGAACGTATCGGAACAGATTACAATTATTAAAGTAAGTTGAAACTAACCTAAGTTAATCGAATTTTGGCGACTAGCTAAAATTAACCAAAAACGTTCAAATTGGTTATAGCGTATCGGAACCGGTTCAAATGACTAAAATAAATTGAAACTAACTGAAAGTAACCGAGAGTTGATTGAATGACTAACCAAAACTAAATAAAAGTAGCTAAGAGCACCAAAACGGGCTAAGACGTATCGGCAGAGATTAAAAATTTTAAAGCAAGATAAAACTAACTCAAATTAACCGAATTTCGGCCACTAACCAAAAACACTAAAATTGGTTATAACGTATCGGAACTGATTCAAATGACTAAAACAAATTAAACCAAACTGAAATTAACCGAAAGTTGATTGAATGACTAACCAAAACTAACAAAAAGCACCAAAAAGTGCTAAAACGTATCGGAATATATTAAAAATATTACAGTAAATAATTGACAGTCACCCAAATTAACCGAATTTTGGCGATTAACTTAAATCAGCCAAAAACATTTAAATTGGTTCTAACGTATCGGAACCGATTCAAATGACTAAAATAAATTGGAACTGAAAGTAACCGAATCACTATCCAAAACTAACGATAAGCATCTAACGGGCTAAAACGTATCGGAATAGATTAAAAATATTAAAGTAAGTTAAAACTAACCCAAAGCAACCGAATTTTGGCTACTAACTAAAAGTAACCAAAAACACTAAAATTGGTAATAGCGTATCGGAACCGGTTTAAATGACTGAAATAAATTAAGATTAACTCAAATTAACCGAAAGTTGATCGAATGTCTATCCAAAAGCGACCAAAACAAAATAATTTCTAAACCATATCGAAACCGAATAAAAATATTAAAATAAATTGAAACTAACTTAAATTAATCGAATTTTGCCGACTAACTAAAATTAACCAAAAACATTAAAATTGGTTATAATGTATCGGTACCGGTAAGGTTACAAATATTAAAGTAAGTTAAAACTAACCAAAACGAACCGAATTTTGGCGACTAACCAAAAGTAACCAAAACATTAAATTTGATTATAACGTACGTGGTCGGTTCAAATGACTAAAATAAATTGGACCTAACTGAAACTGACCGAAAGTTGATTGAACGACTAACCAAAACTAACAAAAAGTAACCAAAAGCACCAAAACGGGCTAAAACGAATGGTAACAAGTTAAAAATATTACAGCAACGTTATGGCTAATATTTGTATATTAATAGATTTTCTTATCTACAAGTGGAGGGTAATTTTTAGGTCTTCATATCCGCACCTTTTTTGTAATTGTGATAATGTTTAATATTAATGTTGAACAGGCATTTCTTTATTTAAATATATTATAAACATTCTTGTTTGTATTTTTGCTTTTTTAAACTTTTCTTTTAAAAACTATTTGAATTAAAACACAAATCACATTTTTACGTTTTTATTCATCATTTTCAATGTCCCCCGGTGGCATCTTGGCGAAGGGCTGTGAATTTTTTGGTTGCTAAATCGATCCATAAGCTTCTTTTTATCTGTTGACACACGTGCTTAACGTCTATTTTGTGGCTCTTTATTTGAAAACACTATTTGGTAGTTGATCTGTTTCAGCATCACCATTCAAAGTTGTCAAAAAAATTGAGAAATAATATTTATTTTGTACGTTTTTAAAAGTAGGTTTATACAAAAAATGTATCGAAAGAATTGTGCAAATAATTATTATACCATAATAACAAAACCAAGTTAGAAATATAAAACGAGATAGAACGTGAATTACAACTGGTATCGCAACCCAGTTCCTCACTAAATACATATAAGAATAATTGTAGAAAAGTGTACTAATTCTACAAAATTATTCAGTACAAATTTTGAAAATTTAGCCATATCCCACATAATGTTTATTTACGCGCAATATGATAAGCGATCCTAATTCATTTGAATTTACGTCAGGTCTATTGTCGATAATTACTTCCTCCTATTTTGATGGCCTTAATATGTCAAAGGTGGTGTTATTCGATGCTATTAAGGGTTAATTCTAAGGATGATATAACACGTCACTTCCCCTCGGGAAGTCTTCGAGCCTGGCATAGTGATATAATATTATATGGAGACAAGGATTAATTAAAAAAGGAGAATTGGAACAATGTGAAGTCGACTTTAGTGGCGTAAATATCTGGCAATAAATAGAGTTCTTGTGGTAATAGTATGTATAATTTTTAACAAAATAGGCATGAGTGTTTTATAAAACATTCACCTTAACAATTCATAATGATATATTTTTAAGCAAATTTCGTAATGTTTTTTCATAATATTTGAAAGCCATTCTTGAGAAAATGGCATCATATCTATGAACAAATTAGTTAAGCTATTATATTTATAGCTCGGTTGCTTTAAAATGTACTACCTTGGTCTCTAATGGGAATAATAATATTTTTCTTAAGGTTGATCTGAAGAAAATATTGATCTGTAGCAAAGTAGTTCAACCATGACAAACTTGCAGAAATACTAAAACGGAATTTTAACCACAATATAGAAACTTAATTTTTGCACTCGACGCGCGTTTCGCTAATCATGTAAGCATAATCAGAAGATGATGAAAACTAAACTTAAATCTACCTAACTCTCTTTTACACTAAATATTTGCTCAATCAAGCGGAATTAAACCAATCCTGGGATCCTACTACTCACACACGATCAACCAATATAACGGACTATAGGGAATAGGTCCTCTATCTCTATTTAAACTATTGTTACATTTAATTTAATAATTCATAATATAACTAATAGGAGACTTTTAGACGCATATGAAAGTATGGAAATTATTAAATGTAAGAATAGTTTAAATAGAGATAGAGGGCCTATTCCGTATAGTCCATTGTATTGGTTGATCAAGCGAGACTAGTGGGATTCTAGGATTGGTTCCTTTGGTTCCGCTTGATTAAGCAAACATTTAGTATAAAAAGGAGTTAGGTAGATTTTAAGTTTAGTTTTAATTAATTCTTCATGATGCTAACATGGCTAGCGAAACGCGCGTCGAGTACAAAAATTCTGTTTCAGTATTTTGGATAAAACTCGGTTTTAGTGAATTTTTCCGAAAGTTGTAAACCCCAACATAACCTTGCAGAATTAAGTATTAATAGTAAACGGCGAAAATTTAGATAAATGAACAGATTCAACAAAAATTTTTTCTTAAAGATTGCGGTTTGGAGCAATAACCGTTGTAGATATTGAGATCGAACTAATGATAACTCTCAAGAGCCTCAGTTTATGTTTTCCCGCTTCTCGCATATTTCAATAAAAACAATAAATACATATAAGTACTCTCTCAAGATCTGAACTGAGGAAACGTAGAAAACTACACCCAAAAACATGCAGAGACTGACAATAGATAGGAAAGAAGCAAGAAGAGGACTCATATTACGTAATAAATAAAAACAGAGGCAAATTTTTAAATAGACATCAACACCAAAAATTAACATCAGCAAAAAATACACGGAAAAAATCTAAAATTGCATCTCTTGTCGATAGAAGTAAAAGGATTTGGAACTAAGAAGAAAGGGTATCTTATGCCATCAAATGCAATGAGTAGCATTTAAAGATCCTTTACACAAATAGTGCACTATGTAAAAATCGACCTTTCCTATTGGTCGATCCATCTCGTATTACGATATGTCTGCGTGATACAATCAATTTCTGTCAAGAAGTCTCGTGGTGTAGAGGTTTATACAGCTGGGTCTCACCTGGACAGCCTAGGTTCGAACCCCGTCGCTATATTTATATTTTTCTTAAGATTATGTTTCTTAACAGTTTTTTCTTGATTTTGTGTATGTATTGGGTTAGTTTGGGTTAGCACCTGGTTAGTTTCCTTTTCTTGAGCTCCCGTAGCGAGCGAAGCGAGCGGAGCGTCATGCGGATCGACCAATAGGAAAGGCCGATTTTATATAGTGCACTATTTGTGTAAAGGATCTTATAATGCCAATGAGTATAACAATAAAATTTGAAAATTCTTTAAAGACGGAATTACAATTTTTGCAAGCAATAGAGCAAAGTAAAGAGGAGTTTAATATCCATAGAGAAGCATATGGAAATTAAACTCCTCTTACATTGCTCTATTGATTTCAAAAATTGTAATTCCTCAGGTACCTTATTTTTTTCGTCTTAACTTATACGAACATACACATTTTTTGACAAATAATTGGGTCAGTTTGGGGAAACAGTTGCTCTGGCATATTCCTTCATTCGAGGCTTTTTTAAATGTAATGTAAAAATTTTACCGCATTAGGGTTAGTTAATCCAAATTATATTACCTGCAGAAAAATGTAAGTCACACGCTTTAGTATTTTAATTGGGTACTAAATCGTCTCGCAGAACCTATTTTACAAGTTATCACTTGTTGGGAAGCCAACGACATGAACTTTTGGTCCTTTCGGGTAGTTCTCACGGCAACTTGGAGCACAACATCTGAACAGCATTGTTCATATAAATATACCACTAAAGTACCTATTATAAACAAAGTCACCGAAAATCAGTCGAGAATCGAAGGACAATAACTCCCGGATAAGTTTAATGCTAACCAAAAAATTATTTTTCCAATCCCACTTCACGGATGGTGCCGGTCGAAGATAAACACAGTGTTTGTCCCGCCACACTTTTTGCTTATTTGTTGCCCAAAATAGCATTTGTCGCAAAAGTAGAAACTGGAAAATGCTTATTACAATGTTGAAATTGATTTATTTTTGCTTTTATTTCTCCTACAAGTTTTAGTAGCCCAATATCGCCCAACCACATCAAATATATCTCGACTATAAATAGTATATTATTTTATATGGAGGAAAAGTGATACTTTTCATGGCGCGCTCGTGTTTAACAGCCGAACGGAGTGAGGCTGGTAATAGAGAGCAAGCCATGAAAAGTAACTTTTCCTCCAAATAAAATATGCTGTTTTTTCTTCAAATGTCGACAAATTAATGCAAAAATATCTCTTTTTAATAGTAATAACATCTAATTATTATTAAAGATAAATGGGTTCGCAAGGCGGCTTAGACCACGGTCGTAGGTGGCCTTACTTAGACCGGTGTCGGTGAATATAATAGGTCTGTTCTAGCAGCGATTTCAAACGGTTTCAAACCGTCCGGAGTTTGCGCATAACGATATAATCGTCGCTTATATGGCTATGCGCAAACTCCGTACGGTTTGGAACCGTTTGAAATCGCTGCTAGAACAAACCTATAGTAACATAAAGCTGTCAGTGGACACTGTCAACAATAATTATTTTTTAAGATTGCGTTTTAATTCCGTATTGATAAGCAGTTATTGAGTAAGTTCGATTAAATAATAATCAATTTGTTCCTAAATTAGTGATTTTTAGAAATGCAGTCACAAATTGAGTGATAAATACAAATTGTAGTTTAATAAATCTTGAGTTGTTGACGCTTATTTTGTTGTCTGTTTGTATTGTATCTATGTTGCTATGACAACACTTTTACCTCCGCCGGCAGAAAAGTGAAAAGTAAAGCTCCGGCGGAGGAAAAACGAAACTTCACGGCCGCCTACACAGTCGAGTAATGACGAATTTACTGACGTTTGAAGAAAAAATGTATTTATACCAAAATAACAATAATTTTTTTAAATTTATATGTTTAAAAACTTATATTGTTACGAATTTGCATAACTACCTCGTTCGAGTTAGTTTCATATACTATTTGTGATGTAAACCTATTTAACGTATATGTATTTGGTTGGACAAAAATATTTACAGCATTTTCTGAATGACATTTGATCAACGTATTATGCGCATTTAAAAGAATAAGAAGAAGTAAGAAGAGGAGTGAGGAACCCTAACTCTATTCTCGAAGAAGAAGATGTGCTTCAGTGGTGGAAAGACAAGGAATTACCTAATTTTTAGCTTATCCAAGACTAACTCGCATTTAAAAAATACTTCTCTATTATAGCAGCATCCATACCTGGTGGGAAGATATTTTCCAAAGCAGAGCTCAAGGTTTTAGACAGACGATTTCGCTTAAATCCAAATTCAAATAAATATGTTTTTAAATGGAACTGAATATTTACAGAAAACAATTAGGTTATTAGGTTAGATTGGGTTAACCCAAACTAACTGAATCTAACGTTTATTTTCTTAAAGGTTTTGATTTTGTTATGCTGCACTTTCCGGTTTTTATAATATTTACTTTCCGGATTTTAAATATTTATTTATATTTAATATAACTTTAAACTTTTACATTAAGTATCTATAGTATATTAGAGTAAGAATAATATATTTTTTTCTATTTGCTTTTAGGGTTTGTAGGTTTTCTCGTGTTTAATATGTTTGTGCTGGCCTCGCTTGAAAGAGTAGATTTTTATTTGTTCCATATTTTCCAAATATTTGATGTTACAATATTAGTGTTTTATTGTAATTCGATATTCAATAAAACAATAAGCGCATTCAAGTCAATATCCACAAAAAATTACTGGACATACGTGGTTTAATATTCGATACTATTCGATATTTGCAAGTATCCAAGTTGCATTACACTAAAATTCACTATTTTAAAACAAAATATGCGAATTGACAATGGCTTTTTAGCTGTGAGCTTAGAAAGGTGCATTTTTGGATCCTCTTCTACTGTCCCTATCGGATAACTGGTTTGAATGAGTAAACCAGTAATCCAAGACATTATGGGCACTAATTTTTTTATAAATAGTAATCGTAAATCGTGAAAAATTTGTCGGAAACTACAGTGAGAAATAGACCAAATTGCGTAAATCGCCCAATCTGGCAAAACTTGATACACAATACATCGAAGACGACGAGTTGGAGCTCGGAGTTCCAGTCGTCCAGCGTGACAATCAACGATGAATACGGAGAGTACGTGCGATAAAATAAACAATTCTTTTACTGGGCTCCTATTCAATGGTATGCTTATGGTAAAAGCAATTGACTATATGTGATGACGTCACTTGTACTAATTGGTATTGGTCTATCTCATTTAAAATAGTTTCCCTTCAAACTAAAGCTATCGATAATTGCTTTTTCAGGGATTGTAACGTTGCAAATGTTACTGAATACAATATTGCAATTTTCTCATTTTACTCGTCGATTTTTATTATCGATATACTCGCTACCTTACTTCTCGCGACCTTACTCCAGGTGTTCGAACCTGCTTGACAGGTACGGTACATCCGTTTAATGCGCCACTTGACAAAAGTGGTAAATATTCGTTGGTGAGAAAATTGATTTAATTGCCCTTCTCGCCTAAGCACTCATGGCAAGCAGGCCGTTTTCGGAATTTATCTTTACTATTTTTGACCCTCAGGTCTAACTACCACCTAATTGTGTCGTTGCAGTATTAAGCAAATTAAGCAGAATGCCTATTTGGTAAAATTATTGGCCATATCGTCTATAAACGTTGGATGAATTAATGTGGTGACTCCTTTTTACAGCTTTTATTTGCTTTCACCTGCGGGTCTGTCTGTAATCAAATCTTTCAAGCTGAATTAGAACTACTTCTAAACGTCCGATTGACTTGAAATTTGGAACACGTTTATAGTTCCGATGACAATACAATATTATAATGTTGTTAAGTTTACACCTCCGCTACTTCTGGGGTAGAGGAGTGGGCACTACTTAAAGTATGTCCGATTTCGTTTAAAATTGGTATATGGGGGGTTTTTGGGGACAAGGAATATGAATTTTCTATCAGATTTTGAAAATTCAAAATGGCGGATTCAACATGGCCGGTATTGAATTAAATGTTGCATGTCAATTTTAGCTGACTTCTACATATCCAATTGGCTTCAAATTTGCTATGCGTTTGTAGTTCAAATGAAAATATAAAACTATGCTTTTGCTTACACTCCCCCCCCCCCCCTTCCTTTCAAGGGTAGAGTAGGGGGTACTACTTAAAGTATGTCCGATTTCGTTTAAAATTGGTATATGGGGATTTTGGGGATAACGAATTTGATTTTGAAAATTCAAAAAGGCGGATTTAACATGGCCCATTTTGGGTCAAATGATGCAAGTCAATTTTAGCTGACTTCTACATATCCAATTGGCTTTAAATTTGGCATGCGTTTGTAGTTCAAATGAAACTATAAAACTATGATATTGCCATTGTTTATTCTTATAACGACAGTGGTGTTGCTTGCACTTCCCCCTCTCTCTTTAAAAGTTAGTGGTGAAAGCATTACTTATAGTGTGTCCGATTTCGTTTAAAATTGGTATTAGAGGGTTTTTAGGGTCAAAAAATATAAATTTTTTATCAGATTTTGAAAATTCAAAATGGCGGATTCAAAATGGCTTTTCTTATATACTGCGAATCTAAGTTTTATAAATAAAAATAAAATATTTACTAAATTTGTGATTTTGCCAAACCATAATACCTACTAAAAAGTAAAAAATAAATAAAAGTAAAAAAATTAAAAACAAGCTATTTAAATGCACTAAAAAGAAGAAAATAAAATTTGAAGTAAATCGAACCCATTGTTTTGTTACATTTAACATTTCTATATGATATAAAAGCTTGTCGCGAGAAAATTAAACAGGAAAATCTCGCGACAAGCTTTTATATCATATAAAAATGTTTAATGTAACAACATAATGGGTTGATTTCCTTCTAATTTTATTTCCTTCTTTTTAGTGCATTTAAATAAAAGATTGTTTTATTTTTTTTTTTACTTTTATTTATTTAAAGTATGTTGGACAAGGGTGGTTCTGTTTAAGATGGTTTAAGTTATTTATCATTTAACTAGGGTTCTTCTGTGGGACATAATTCCTTTTATGGGATAGAATTCCTTCTGTGAGGCAACACTTCCATCTTTCGACGCTGACCTAGCTAATCCTGCCGGCAGTTAGCCGTACCGCGGTTTTTTTGTCAGTGTGACGCAACCACATGCTGGAGACGTACTTTATAGGGAGCGCCAGTATCTACAACTCGATCTGATTCAAGTAGAATCAAATTTCATTTATTTAAGAACCTTTATTCTTGACCTCTCGTGATATATCATTTTAATTCATGAATTTATAATCAATAGCTATGGGTCGTTTGTCTTAACTGCTTACCTATCATTTTAATTAATGACTTAATAATAATAAAAGATGGTAAGTCGTTTGTATTAATTACTGTATATCGCATATTGGTATATATAATTTTAATTAATGAATTTATAATTAAACGACTAGGCTGTTTGTCGTCTATCGTTTTTATTCTCGTTAATTCTCATTTCGCTTACTATGTTTTTATGAGCATACCTTTAGCGGAGATGCTTAATTTTATCTTTAGTTTTTTAGAGATTTTATTTGGCTATTGCCAGAATAGCTGATTGAATCATTGCTTTTTCTGTACTTGGCTTTAAAGCTAATGGCAGTAATTTATTTCACCTAATTGAAATTTATAAATTTCATTTGTCGCTTTAATATGGGAAGCAGCTTGAGCTGAAATGGTTTACCAATAGACATCCAAGGGCTGTAAATATACATATTTACCTCACAGGTTAATTTATTAATTTGGTGTGTTTGAGGACTGTTTATTGGTCTACTGATAATGTAGCTGCAACGGGATTGATTTAGGATAAATTTGGTTAATAATCAATTCATTTATTCCTACATTGACAAGTAGTATCTTATGTTGCTTTGATTTATTATTTTTATAATAAGAAGAGCATCTTCTTATTGGTTTAAAGGCATAACCAAAGCCTCAAGCTGATTTGAGATAGGAAGAGTTGATACGTTTTCTTTTAATAAATAAGTTATGAGTAATCTTAATGTATATTTTGTGTATTCAAAATTATTCGACATTCTTCTACAGGGTATATTTCTAAATTGTATTACCCTATTTTCAAGGATCAATAATCGTTGATAAATTTCTTGTAAAAAAACATTCGTGGCGCTTTACCCAACTGCCAAGACATAAACCCATGCCTTTTTAAAAAACTAATTCGCTGAGTAAACCTGGCATATGGACCGCCTAATGACCAATTATTAACAAATAAAGTTACATATTTGGCACCCAATGATTAAGGCTGCTTACAAGATCTTGTAAAATTTTATATCTGAGCATAAATTATAATTCTCAAGAATATTTCCTATGAAAATCAAGAGCACTTCTCTCTTGGATCAACTCTGAATTTTTATATGCCAGCTTGTACAATATATCTTGAGTATTATTGATTTAATTTATATTTCTCATAAAGCAGAACGCGTTATGAATAGTAAATTTCTTTCTTAAAATTGACTGCAAAAAAATTCCCACTTCCGAGGACACGTGGTTGTACTGATTTTTCACGATTTATCTGTATGTTGTCCTGTCGATTGTTGACGATCTGTTGTTTTTTGTTCGTATGCTACGTTATATGTTACTTATATATTTAGGACTATTTATCTTATACAGAAGTATCCTTTTCCCCTAATTTCTTTTTTAAAAATTCGTTGCTTCATGTATTTTAATTTGTCTGTGATAGGTTGAATGATATATAGATTTCTGTTTAAAATATTTTTGAATAAGCTTGACTTATTCTTAGCTATGCGTAACATATTGCAACTACGTTCATTCGTTCAACATTAAAATGTTTTAAAACTTCAAGCGAAATCACCTTAGCTTATCTAAACATCCACTTTCATTGCATATATAATTTTTAGAGGCATAAACTTTCCCATTAAATTATAAAAATGAAATATATATGCAAAATATGGAAAACACGAGTAGTTAAGAAGTTGCGTTAGTCGCCATAAAAGCGAGCTTTTAGAACTTTTTATGGCTTCCAACGAAAAACACTTTTCGTTGCGGAACATTCTTCGACGAGCAATAAAATTGCCGTAAAATAAAAATAATTGGGTCGTAAATTTTCTTCGCAATCTTTTCAATATACCACAGTTTTGTAATTTGAATCGATATAAGACACATAAAATTCAATAAATTTAGTGACGGTATATTCTATTCTATGTTCGGCTTATGTCTCTTCGCAAGGGAGCTTTTTACATAAAATAATGGAGGAAGGGCATGGTACAGTGACTTCAAACTTCGCAATTTATCAAATAACCAATACAAAATCGAAGAAAAGATCCGTAACGTTTCACTAAAGTCTGAAAGCCAAATGAGCGCATATTATTGCTATGAGTTAGTTTGAGTGACAGTTCCATTCAAATATAATATTATCTCTGTTTTCCTATAGCTTGTTTTTGTTTTTATAAACATCATTTTATTATGTTCTGCTTATTAGCTATATTCTTAGCTCTGCTTTTTAACGTATTATAGAACAGAAATAGCTTAATAAATAACAATATGAATTTGCATTGAATTGATAAGGAACATGTGCTGTCGAAATAAAAAAAAAATTATGACCACGAAACACATTTGAATGTGCAGGAATTAAGTCAGAACACCGTGCTAATCGAATAATAGCTCATTTTCCTCACGGCAACCATGGATTAAATTACCATAATATATATAGAAACGTTTCAATTACACTAAGGTATATCGTAAGTGCTATTTAATCGAATTTGACTAGCACGGATCATTAAGCAATAGATTTTCAGTCAAAATAGAGACGACTTACATGCAAAGCATAATAATCGAGCGAAAGTAATATAGGTTGCTGCTTATGATCGTCGATGCAAATAGCTCAATGCATTTAACGATAAGGGACGTTGTAACGCTTAAATCAATTACGATCTCTTAAGAAGTTTGACGAAAATTTTGTTATTTTCCGAATATATAGTTGTTAACATAGCTATTAAATAGCAATTTAGATTTTCTTGGAATTTTTAAGAATTCTATCTACCATGATTATCAGACAATATATATTTACAAAACGACATATATGAAAAAAGGAAATATTTTCGTGAAAGGAGAACACTTTTTACAAAACATATGGACATAAAATATGGTTATAACGGAAGGCTATGACGAGTCAAAGATGGGTTATCATCCATATAAATAGTACATGTAGAAACACGATAACACAATAGCTTTCAGTGGATTCAATTCCAAGAAATTGTAACTTCCAACATAGTTCCAAGTCAAAATGTTGTACAAGATAAAGTTTTAAATGCAGGTCTTATAGCACAGTTTAGCCATTCTCCCAATTCCTCTTCAAAATACTGTTATGTAATTTTGATATCTGCATTCTTTTCCTCCAAAATACCAAACTATTGCCTAGTTACGGTGTGTAACTGCATATTCTTAGAGTCTTCAAATACATTTCCTTCGTTCAGCGTATTACAATAATATTAATAATATCAATAATAATAATAATAGAAATAATAATATTAATAATATTAATAATATTAATAATATTAATAATATTAATAATATTAATAATATTAATAAT